>VOQK01029840.1:0-24043 GCA_015052645.1 Benitochromis conjunctus | reverse complement strand
TATTAATCGTGCTTCTTGACAGATAATATATGCAAACCAAACAGAAGTAACCTGAACTCACTGAACAAGGCTCCCACCATCAGTGCACCTAAACGGCAGAAAGACCATGAAGCAAATGTTAAAATAAGTTTGTCCTTTGTTCTTCCCTTTTTTATCATATTTGAATCCATTACAAAGCACACCGCTCTCGTCTTTGAGGTCGTCTATCCCTTGCTTTGAAACACATGATAAATAACAAGGAAATACAGGGAAAACATTTTAAGACATTGTTGAAGAATCAATGGCAGGTTTACAATGTTCGGGATTACAACTTGAATCCTATTTTTACTCTGTAACCTTGACAGCTTCTTTTCCCGCTTTGGAGTACCGGCACTAATTCTTCTCATGGTTCACAATACGAAACAGGACACACTTACTTTCATCTCTGGAAGTAAGTCATAGTTGGTGAAGCAGCACATATTTCATACCTATAAACACTTACATTATCTGGCCAACAATGTCATCACTTTATGTCAAATAACTTTACACAGAAGTGGGGGATAAAGAATTCCAAGGCCATCAGTCATGAGTCTGCTTGTAATGTATTTTAGCAGGTATATAAACAACATTCTATAATATGAAATGTTAAAGATAGATCACTGATAGAAATTCTCTGCACACCTGAATGAGATACAGGTGAGTCAGTGAAAGACAACGTCATAAAAACAATTGTCTTGGTTACTGCTGGTGTATATATTTAGATATTTATTAAATTGTGTTTCCGTCCATTCGACCTTCATCAGATTTATGGGCAATGGCAAAGTAATCATAAACTATATACACACTTAGGAAATAACTCATTCGTTCCAACATACATGTCGCAAGGGCTGTATTTTTTGTAAATATACAAAAGGCTCAAAAGTAATTGGAAAATCACATCATGGCCAGGTGAGACCTGTTTTTTTCATCACAAATGAAGCGCATAAAAGATCTGGTGTTTATTCCAAGTGTTGCAGTATTTGGTGATGGCCATGGGTTGCAGGTTTCAGGCAGTCACTGACTGACAGAAACTTTTCATTCAGGGTTAAATTTAAAATTATGTTAATTTGTCAAAATTACTTTTGACCCTCTGAAAAAAGGGAGAATATATTAAAATGGTTATAATTAACAAACAGTTAATGCATTAGTATTCTTTGAACTGCTTGAAATAAAGTAGATGGTTGTAAGTCTATCAAACCTTGATTTTTTTTATTTTTTTTTTATTTAAAATCTACAGTGGCCCTAAGAGGCCAAATGAACTGCAACATCAGAAAGTGCCAGCAACTAGAAAAATGCTGCAAAACAAATTGGAAATGTTTCCAGGGACACAATAACGTGATGGACCGGGTGATTTGTGAAAGAAACCAAAACATGCACGGACTTAACTGAGACACACTTGAAAGAAGCAGAGGGTTCATCAGTGCTGATGCAAGTTAATATGCGTTTTGATCATATGATTTATACTATACCGTAGATACACATTTGCATTAGCAGTTTACTGTTAGCTTGTCACTTCCGCAGCTATTCTGTGATTTTATCGTGTGCCCAGAAGCACTTCCAATTTGTTTTGTAATTTTCTTTTTATAGCTTGTGCTGTGTTTTTTGGGGCGGTTGTGTTTTATTCAGCTTCTGCTGTGTTTCGTGTGCTTTTCCAGGAGTTTTTGTATTCCTGTATTTTCCTTAAGCTACCATCAAAAACTATGTTTTTGGCATGTGGTGGTGGACAGTCCAAAAGCTTAAGTCTCTAACTGTATATGAGAAAATTATTAATAACTGCAGCTGTCATAAGCAAAACAGTGTGCTAGAGTTCTGTTTAATTATTTTTTTACAAAGATAGTAAACTGAAAATGTATGCAGTGCTGCATTCTTTCTTTATTTTTTTCACATGCCAAGTAAATGAAATGAAACACACGAAAACTTTGGTATTCGAAATTGTTTTTTTGTTTCGCTTTACAGTAATGTATATTATTATTGTTGTTATGATACAGATAGCTTAGATGTATTAAATTAATCTTGCCTAGAGTTAGATGCGAAAACTGACACCACTTTCATATCTAAACTGTAAAATAAAAATCAGATATGGCTGCAGTTTTGGCCATTCTGCTAATTTTTGTAAAAAAAAGCCCTATCCTGGCTCTGTCCGATCAGAAAATCGCTTTTAAAGTTAAATAACTATCAAATAATATTTTAGTTGTATGTGGATTTTGCTACCTTTGGACATGGCTTGGAAGTTCCTGGTTCCACAACACACTCAAAGTACTGTGAACGACCCAAACCCTGTTTGGATTCACTTGACCCCTCTAACAGCCACATCTGGAAAATAACCCAACAAATAGCATCACTCTTATTCTGGGAGAGTCACTGACTGAAAGTGTGGAGACAGATACATTATAGATATGACAGACTCTTGTGGTGTGGGTCACTGAGCTGTCTCTGCCACTGACAAAGAGTTGCACTTACTGCAGCATCACACATGAGGAGGCCAAGTGATGAAATTAAACACAGTTGACAATATTAATAAGGTAAGTGGAGCGAGTTTGCTTCCTAGTGGACAGTTTGTCTGTAATGAGCTGCAAGTTGTCAGGCAGTGGGGAGACAGGCGTGGCTACAAACTCCAAGCCAGCAGGAAGATATTAATGCAACGTGAAGGGGATGTAAGTCATGCCGAACTACTGTCCATTTAAACTGGTATCATAAGGCGCACGGCCACAGCATGGCTTAATTACAGTTATTACTGTGATATTTGACACTAAGGGTTGAAATAAAGGGCTCTGTAATAGGTGCGTTTCTTTTCATGCAGTGAGTCAGCAGGTGCTTACGTACTTTCAAGTCAAACTGTCAGTACAAAGAGAGGCGAGCGAGTCCAGCACTATGCTTGCTCAAAACCACTCTCCTTTGGGACACAGCCACACTCAGTCCATTCTTAACTTCCATTTCACACTTGGCAATCAATTACTGCTCTCTAGAGCTATTGAAGAAAAGAGTCACCTATCCCAAGAATAAGCTAAATCTCTCAACGACTCCTAATTGAAAACACATTATAGCGCTAGACAATGGTTTTTGTGTGTTGCCAGGCACTAATTTGGACTGCTTGCATGCACAGAACAAAGCAATTTACTGAGGTTGCAAACATCCTTTGCAGGACAATAATTCATAGTGTTATCAGGTGCAGAGTTTAAACATCAAATAAATGGGCTGAATAATTAAATAACCAAACTCTGAAGGTGTGCCCAGTCATTCGTTGGTGGTTATTCTCCCAGTAACTCTAAAAAGCTGAAACTAATATGATTTCATATCGTGAAGCCAAGACAGATGCCAGACCTCCCGAAACCAATCCCTCTTACAGGATTTACAGGGAGCTGTGTGAAATGTACACTGCGGGGCCCGACTGGTCCCAATGATAGTTGCTATGAGTCCAAATCAAAATGAAATCGATCAATAACAAAAGAGGACTTTTGTGTGTTTACTACCATCATAAATACAGTGTCCTGAAAAGAAAAGTGAGGGTAGACACAGAGAGACAGGTTTCCACCAGGCTGGGAGCAGACATAAAGATGTCAAACTTCTCTTTGTGGGAACGCAGCAGAGGCTAACATCATACTGTGTTGGTACAGTGCCAAAGATGGACCCCGTTTTTGATTCAAATGATACCGACATACAAGTTTTTTGGACAGGACACTATTTTCAGAATTTTGCTTTTCTATATCACCACTATAAAAAAGAGAAGTAATATAAACATAATGAAGTGCTGTTCCTATTAGTTTTGTAGCATTTGACCAAAGGAGAAAACAGTAGACTTTAATACACATCAGAATGTATCCTTCAGCTTCTATCATCAGTCACATCAGTTAACACCATTGAGCCATTTACATTTGCAGACATATAAAGCCAAGTCTGCTTTTACCATGTTTGATGGGTGAATTGATATGTTCTGAATTATGAATGCTTCCTTCCAATCCCCATAATATTCTCACGTGATCATGGTGGTACAAGTTCATCTCGGCTTCATTTGTCTAAAGAATCCTTTTGGATGTTTACTAGTAAAGTCTATTTTCTGTTCTTGAGTGCAGGTAAACCCTCATTACATTCATGAATGCACTGTTTGTAGACTTGACAATGATATCTCTAAACAAGTGTCCTTGCTTGTCTGTATAAGGGTATTTCTTGATCAAATAGAGAAGAGTTTTTAAGACTGTGCCAAATTGTTCATTTGGCCTCTCCTAAAGTTTTTGCCATCTCCCTAAATTGGTCTGTTTTCCTTTCGCCATAATGACATCTTTTTTGTAGCACCTCTCTGGTCCACATACTGAGAGTTTCTAGAAAAACCTATCAAAGGTAAATTGAACAACAGGAATTAATTTCACACCAGTTTATTTCCTTAATTTGTCATTAAATAACAAAAAGCCAGGTCACACATGGCCATGGCACAGCATGTCAGTCAACTTTCCAATTATTTTTCAGCCTATGAAAAATGCAAAAATGGGTAACTGTAATATTAAATTTAAATCTATACTACAAGCACATCTCGACTGCTTCGTTTCAAATCAGCCGTGGCGATGACCAGAGTCACAATTACAACAAATGTGTCATTGTTCAAAAGCTCATAAACCTGACTGTATGTCAGTGTTGCTTTTAGTTGTAGCAAAGAAAACCATTCTGACAACATGACAATGCCAAAAGCTTGCCAAAACCACACACACCAGAAACTGCCCACAACTGAATATAACCCAACAATCCCTCAGAGCTGCTAACAGTACTGGGACCATGACAAATAACATTGCCTGGGCCATAATACAGGGATAAAATTTCCTATACCGAAGGCCCAGAAGAGGACGTCTTAGAGCACTGACAGCAGCAAGTGGCCTGGAGTTAATAATCCTGATAGGAATTAATGTGCTTACAATGGTGCATTGCTGCCTACCTGAATTTATTTTAGATTGCCTACATTACTTCATCTGTCTACTGGGTTGTTTTCCCTAGCTGGGCTGCAGATAAGACAGAGCATACATTCAGCAAGAGGAAGAAGGCCTGTTTGTGCACTGGACACTAATTAATACAGTCGAGAAACTTGCTTACTTGCTGCTCTGCTGACAACAGATTCATTTATACTGTTTTTTTCTGTTTCTCTGACAGCTCTGTTAATTGCATTTAAATTAGACTTTGTTCAACAGAAAACAAGGGCCAACACAGTGGTTTGTTATGGAATTTAGAAGCAAAACCTTGATTTGGGGCGAAATATTACCCCAACATTGACGGCCAGAGCTTTTGATAAGAGATCCTACTGAAGAAAGATGCAAACGTGCTTGTAAAATATGTCATAAATAATTGCAATTACTCCATTACTCTAATGAGAGAAACTTTGAAGCAGCAGATGCTGCATCTTTCTGTTTAGCCCTTTGGCAATTTAAGTACAGCAATGCTTTTACTTCAATTTAAGATACATTAATGTTTCAAACTGCTGCACAATTTTTTTTTCAGTGATTGTAGGAGGAAAAAAAAATGACGTATATGACAACATTCTGAGAAAACAGTCAATGAAAGTCTTAGAAACAGCAGAGAGCTCGGTGTTTTATGGGTTGAATGAGTCTGGCAGGTAGCTATTTAGATGGCAATATGATGTCAGGATTAAGCTTTGAAAACATAATGACACAGACTGAAAAAAGTTGCAAGAAGCAAACTGGCACACATCTAATGATGTGAAAAATAATACTTCTAAGTGTAGAGAACACTGAATATTTTCACAAATCCCACTTACCATTAGCACCTGTGTTAGAACCCATTTTCCTGACAAAGGTCAATGTTTGTATAGCAATTAAAAATATTTTTTAACCTTGATTTACCCAGCGAAGGTTGACTATGAACGCATTTGTTTCACAATTATACAGTAACAAACAATATCCTTGGGGATACAGCGCAGGCAAAAGTTTGTGGTGTACCTTTAGAATGGGCTGCTCAGAAAAGACTCTCAGAAAGAAACTGTTATGGTATAAAACATTAATGCTTACTATCATGCGTTTGCATAAGAGTCTTTCATAAAGCCAAATGAGTTGAGCAATCCTTTAGATATTATGAGCTGAAAGAGATTTGAGGAGGGTTAATATTAATTGCAAACCTAGGGAGAGTTAGGGTTCATGCATGGTGAAAAATGTCATGGACTGCTTACAAGCAAGAAGATAGTGTGATTGATGCGAAGCAAGCAAAAACACACAAACAAAGCCAGTCCCAACCAGTTGTGCCATCAAGCACATCGTCTCACACCAAGAAGATTCTGGGTTTCCACGCCGGTCAGGGCAGAGACGTTCAAATGTTCGCTGTGCTTCTGTGGGTTTTCTCTTGAACTCTGAAGGAACCACAGAGGAATTGAGTTTCTCTTACCATCAAAGACACGCTAGGGTCTTTCATCAAAGTGATCAAGTACCAAGCTGTGGACCCCAGAGACTAACTGCTCCTAATATTAAGAATTATTTAAATACCCATAAAGAATTACCCTACATGGATCAGTATAAGATAACTTAAGATATTGTAAATTGCCCTTTTACCTAGCATCCTTAGCTAGGTTCTACAAAGCACTACACAGTGTCTCTGAGCACTTGACAGAGGACGTTCTAGAAAAGGGTATTTCTTTAAGACTTCTGCTCCACAGCATAATGTTTGAAAACGTTTTATTTCTGTAGGGTCACACCAACATTTTCACAATAATGTAGTAGGGTGCTGGTTTTGAGGCAATTTTAGTTGAGCCGGTGAGGCTGCCTAATGATCATGGAAGTCTTAACATAAGGTGTTAATCACCTTAGAAGCTGCTCCATTCCTCTTTACACAAATAAGGGTACTTACTGAATTAAATCTGAAAAAGACCCAATCATGACTAAAATATTAGGAGTTGGAAAATGTAAATTTGAAAAAAAAATAAAAAAATGATGAGGTTAAAAATTGTAATTTTCCCAATGATTGTTCAGGGCAGTGTACAAAACAGCAGTGCTAACCTTTAACTAACTCTGCTACCCAATGAAACCTACAAAATTGTGTAAACATAGTCAAATCCAGCAGAAAATTTTCCTTGCTAGGTAGGATGGCCTCACATTCCATCTGCGAGTCTATCTCCAGCACGTCAGGTCATAAATGCCACAGCTCTGGGCTCAGCAAACAGTGTTGTTTCCATCTTACTTTCTGTCATCTACTTCATGCCCCTCCTTACTCTACCTCCCTTGCTCCCTCTATCTCCCTACATCATCTCTCTATCTCCTTCCTTTCCTCACTCGATCTCCATCGGCACACTTTTCACTGTAAATGCTGTGCCAGCAGAGCAATGCCGGGGAAATGGTGCCTTTCACATTGAGAGCGCAAGCAGACGGAGTGGGGGTGGTGCTGGAGGGGGTGTTCAGTGACAGTCCTGAAACCCAGCCATCAGACAACACACTGCAGCAATCACACAGCTCCAGAAGATGGGATACACTGCTAAAGCTCTACATTTAGAAAAGGATCTGGAAATCAGAAAAAAATGATAAGACACAAACTGCTGATCCCCAAAACATTATTCTTTTTGACAAGAACAAAGTGGTCAGAATAGGTTGCGTGTATGAGACAGTGAACGGCATCAAGAAAAGAGAAAGAAGAAGGGAGGGAGGTTCGTGCACAAGCACACTGTCCCGGCAAACAAATCGGCAACGGTTCATTTGAGGATAGACTGCGCCTTTCCATCATTCAACTGTTCATTAATACCAACTACTCCTGTGGGTCTCCCCACACCTAATCTGTGCTTCACTCTGCAAATTTATCAATATCCCAGCAACACAAAAAACATTCTCTACTCCAGGACCTCAGCTTAAAAGCTGACCAACACTCTGCAGGGCATTGCTGAAACACCTGTCTCAGAGATGTCTGATAATATCGGCATATGCTGTGTGAATACTTTGTTGGAAGTTGGGATGTTTATGACACAGAATTTTAAATAGTACTAACAGGAAAAGAGGTGCGCGTATGTGTTAAGGAACACTTTACACAGACTCTCAACATGTAGCTCATGCCAGGCTACATAGTGCTTGGCTCAGTTTGGGTAAAGGGTTCATTTTCTCAAAATTAACCTTGTCAAACTTGTGTTCTGCCCGGGGGAGATTTGTATTACTATTGTAATTTTTCAATCAAAGCTAGGGGAGAGTGTGAAATTTGAACATGCTTGTTCACACTTTACCTCTTCTCATCCCTCTCTCTTTTTACTCTCTCGTTTCTTACTCTCTTTTTTTCCACATTCATAGTCCATTTAGAATTTTAAGCAGATTTCACCCATTCTTATAATAGGATTCATCCCTGCCTGAGTGTGGTGTGCTGTTCCTACGTGTATACAGCAAGCGCGTTCGCAATATCAACTCAAGCTCGCCACACTCTGCTACTCCAGCAGAAGAGTTCTGCTAGGTCAGAATTAATTACACAAACTGTTAAGTACACACCAGCTGTTGTAAACAAATGCAAATACATTTTCATTTCAAACAAGCCCCCTTGTATCGTGACACACAAAATACTATAAATCTTCTGTGTGTTTACTTACAACTTGGGCCATCATCAAGCTGTGCTGCCGCTCCTACTAAGAAATTACTCTTATTCATGTGCACCCAGTTGCTGAAAATTGCAATCACCACTGCTTTAATTAAGGGTTCCCCTAGTTTATTTGTGGATTTGCTTCTTTTGTTGTCTCCCTTTGTTACAAGATTCAGTGGCTCTAGCGGTCTTTAGCCAGACACGTTTTAGACCATTTTGGCTTTGGTTGTCTTCTTTGATTGGGTTTCTTGACACAGGCTTTCTTTAATGTTTAGTTTGGGGAAAACCAAGACCATGGAACGAGATATTAAAAATAGTTTTACCATCAGGGAATAAATCTGTAAAGTTTAAATGTCTGGATTGTCATGTACAGTCTCTGCATTACTAATAAAATATTGTTGTGGTTTCAAATTGACTTGCCTCTCCTAGAAAAAAAAAAAAAGACCAACTGCATGACCTTTTAAATCACTAGCCCAGAAGGCTTCATCAACATTTTTCAAAATGGGAGAGTTTTGTTTGTAGAGAGGAAACAGAAGAGTGAGAAAATTGACGTGAAAGAAAATAACACTATTATATCTATCTCAGCAAAACCAGAAATAGTCCATCAATCCAGCAAATGGAGAAGGGTAATAGCCACCACAGACTATTTCAACAATTACTTTACTTCACTTCAGTCGTATTTCATTCACACCGTGTTTTTAATACCTTTCTACTCCCCCTATGGTACTTCTGACTGGTTATCTGTGCTGTTTTAAAAGAGGCCAACCAAATTGTTAGAAAGGCCACCTTCCCTCAGCCATCCAGTCCTGCCAATCGGCCATCCTGTTTCCAGACAGCACAGTCATTTCCCAGCCCAGTGGAGCAGCACTCCCTGACCTCTGCCTCGACCTCCGCCTCAACAACCCAAGCTCCACCACCAGCTTCAGCCCAGAGAGCAGGCTCAGGCCACCTCTACTTATTTATGAGCCATTTCACACAGTGCTGCTCCCATTAGAGACCCAGCCTTGGCCCACCTTACACGGTACTCTCCTTGCACTTAACACACAGAATACACCAGCAGCGCAGGGGGGACATGGATGGTAGGTGGTGGTGGGTAGGTGTAGGAGACTGTTAGACCTGTCATACAGGTACTGTCACACATATTGCTAAAGATTACATAAAACAATGAAAGGGAGGACAGCACACCACCCTGATCCCTGGTTAGCAAAATGCTTCCTGCAGACGGCTGCTGGGAGGCCAATTGCTTCTTACTGCACATTCGTTCATTATCTGCTGAATAGCTATTTGACTATGCTTAGGGAAATAATAACTCACTGATCTAATTTAACAATGCACAAGAACTGATAGGTTATGCTTATTGGACCATAATTGGACATTTCATTATTTCTCACTCGTTTCTTTTATATCATTACTGTGACTTGGAAAGGAAGAAAAAAGTTAAGCATCCACAGCAGAAAATTCAACTCATTGATTGATTAACAAAAGCTTACAAGACTTCAATAAGAAATGTTACATATTCATGTCTGAAAAAAAATGCAGTTTAAGCTGGTAACGTTAAAAAAAAATGTTGGAAGCCAACGAGAATTACACATGAATGAGAAAACAATGTTGGCTGAAAGTCTTTTATAAATCCCACCTGTGACTGTAACGGAGATGTAGCCCTCCTCTCCAAGTATTGGGTTGATCAGTCGGCAGCTGTAGGTACTGTTGGGCTCCAGCACCACTGTTAATACACTGGTCACAGTAAACAGCCCTTCTTCATTGGCCACAACTGAAGTGGTGATATTCTCTGTCAGGTTGTGCCCGCCCGCGTCCTGCCATATGACATCGCCCTCAGGATAACCACCATAGGCTACACAAGTCAGGGCAACCTCATCACCTGGCCGCAGGTTGGATTGAGGCTCTAAAGTCACCACAGGCTTGGAATAGGGTGCTGAAAAAAAGATGTGCACACAAAGAGGGGTAAGAGATGGGTAAGGACTGAAGGAGGGAGTGAAAAAAAAGGGAATAGGATGAGTAAAGACAGGTGAGAACAGGGATAAGAGAGTAGCAGAGTCATACTGAATTCACTAGTTTTAGTTTCTCTGCAGTGAGTGTCACCCTGGGAACTGTTTGACATGATTCCCATTAAATTCTTAATTATATTTAGGGAGCTTAGCATAACACAGTGCTTAAGATCCCACAGACAGCATCTGCGGCACATCCTGATGCTGCATGTCTACACTCTAACGCCACTCTCTCTAGAGACCCAAAGCACTGAGCCACTCCCAGAAAGAAAAATATAGTGCAAGCAGTGAGGAGGAGGCCTGGGAGAAAACTGCCATGCTGAGAGATTTGGGACGACTCAGCCTATGGCACAGAAAAGAGTGTAGAGGGGTGGAGGTGAGGGGTGAGTCGTCAGCCTCGGCTAGAATCACGCTTTTCCAATCCCTTGAGCTGAAGCATGAGTACAGAGGTGGCGAAGAAAGAGGCTGCTGTATTCCCAGAACCAATCATTGCACAACAAACAATGGGGTGGAGCTGAGGGCGAGATGAAATAAGTTTGTGCTGCTTTTTGAAAAGTGGACTCTCAATACAAAGACGGATATAGTGTGGCACACACTAACTTCCCCAGCTGTCCATTTGACTGACAGATTTCCGTTGAGAGTTCCATTCATTTTCTTTCAGCACAGCTGAAGGAAATCTGCAGTGTTACTTAAATGCCGGCTAAAAATAGAATACCTATCATTCTAATGCATTAAATGAAACCAATTTGTCACCGTTGGAGGCAGTGCTGTCCCTTTCCCCAGCAGCGAAAAAAAAAAAAAAAAAAAAAAAAAAAAAAAAAAAAAAAAAAAGAGAAAAGAATACATATAAAACATATTCGTTAGCGCTGTGCCTGATGCACTTTCTTTAGACAAAACAGAAACAAACTCACAACAGATACAGAAATGTGAGAAGGGATGAAAGGCGCAAAGTACCACTACAAATGAAAAGAAGAATCCCTGCTGTGAAAGTGGGATGTGTAGTTACCCAGAAGAGAAGATGTTAGTGATGGCTGATTGACCATAACAACGGCCAATAATCAATGTCATCAGATAATGACCATGAAAGAGAACAGAATCAATGCTTGACCAAAATCACTGCTTACCAGCCCGGAGGAAGCTGTTTGCATCTCGAGAAAGGAAATTATCCCAAATAATCTTAACCTTAGTTAATTGTACAATAGAACGGTACAAAAGTTAAATGTATTATATTTAACTGGTGCATATATCCGAATTATGTAGTTGTTGTAATACCGATACTAGATCAAGGTGAATTCATAAAAAATGTGCAACTCTATTACTTTAGCCTAATGTAACAGTCAGAATACTTCATTAATCCCTAAGGAAATTATGTTTCCATTACACCACAAATGTAGAATATAACATTTATCGATCTTGAAAAACTCTCTTTAATGTGTCACACACAGCTCGACTTACCAGCCACCTGCAGCAGCAAAGCAGCGCTCCCAAACTCCTGCACCCTCACAAAGCAGGTATAGCTGCCTTCATCAGCCACCACCACCCTGCTTAGTAGAAGTGAAGCATTGCCCATGCCCAGCTGGTTGGGAAACAGTCTGGTACGGTTGGCGAATCTCTCTGCCTGGTCTGCCAGCTGGTCGTGTCCCTCCAAGTACCTATGCACACTGCGTTGCGTGTCTGTCAACTGCCAGAAGACACTCAGATCGGACAGGTTGAAGGGGTTGGGGTGGTTAAAGGAGCAGTTGAGTACCACATCACTGGAGTGCAACGCCACAACTGGCTGCTCTGGGACATTCAGTTCCAACACAGCTATAAGAAAGAACAAGTATTAGATGAGTATAAATAGATAGAAAACACTGGGGAAAAACATAGTAGTATTGTATTGTTATGTGTTTTGTGCATCCTAAAGAATGTTGTATTCTATCAGCAACAGAAAAAAACAATTTATTAAATATACTTTTAGACATTTTTCCAGCAGACATCTGTGGTCAGAAGCCTTTACTATGCCAATCATGCATGCCAAGCATCATCTATGTCCCTTGGCTAGCCTAAAATAAACAATAAATAGTATTATTAAAGACTATTTGGCTCATGTGTAGTATAAACAAAGTATTCACTGAATCACAGTATTAATTCAGTGTTCAAATGTGAAAGACTGACACCCACTCAAATGCGAATGTCTTTGAAAATGAAATCAATGCTGCATTTTGAAATGTATGCTGTGACTGAAACATCCACTTTGTGCAGCACAGTAGCATAGAAAAGGCGAGACGGGATGAAGGGAAGAGGGGGGATGAAGAGTGGAGATCTGGAGGTAAGCATTAGGACTTTGTTTGTGTTCCTATAGGCCTTGCCTCCTGGCGATGGCTCAGTGTGCTGAAACTCAGCAACAACATCTGTAGAGCTTTAGGTTAATCGTTAGTTAAATCTAAAAAGACTTTGGTGGTGATGGCGGTGGAAGATAAATGCAGAAAAACTATTGAACATGTGTTTTCTGAGACTAAAAGGTGACTGTGCTTCTTATCGTTTGCTTCGTACTCAGAGGCTGTGCATCTGTGTTTATGCATTTTGTTTGTCTAGACTAGGCCAAGCGCAAAGAGTACACTGCATAATCATTCTGGATTAGTAGCCATTGCAGGCAGTCTAAAGTACATCCATGCTATTCTCAAGAGTCAGCATTCTCCATTGATCCCTGTCTGCTGTTATACAACTCTGAGACACTCATCAGCATCACAGGAGAGAAAAAAGCCAGTCGGCCCCTGGAGCAATACACTCTATGCTCAGGCTCTCTAATTGTTATAATCACAGCGTCATTTTAGCCTCAGCAACCCTTTTTGAGCTCTGTCTATCTCACAGCCAATGTCAATGTTGAATCACTTTGCTATGAAGGATATTTGACTGCTGCAGAGGTGCAGTAATTACTTTGCCTATTAACAACAAACAAGTCTTTCATCTGAGAGGGTTCATATATGGATGGATATTGCTAAGTCAAGGCAGACCTATTTTCAATCACATTCAGCCAATCCCAGCAAGGTGGCCTCCACATTACACCCCCCCAATACCCTGCTCCTCTGCAGGAACAGTGCCACCTACTGGATTACCTCTCAAGTGCAGATGAGGACACGAAAAAATGCGTACATTTATGCTAGTAGAATCTCTTGTATGCACAATTTTCAGCCTGTGACTAAATGGCTAAGAATGAAAACAGTGCAGTTTTCTTTGTTTTTAACCTACGTATAAAAGTTATAGTGAAGAACACGCTGCGTGAAGTAAAAACAGTAACTGTAGACATAAAAACAAAAGCACAAAAACTGTTTCTCTTACAGAAGACCATCATATCTGTGTCACAGGGTAATGAGTTGGTATTACCTCAGAGTGTCTGCACCAACAAAGTGCCAGTCACAACAAATCTCTTATCCCCAAGGTGAAAATGGCAGAAGGCTTTTTTTTTTTCTGTGATTTCAAAAGCTCTACTGTTGTTGTGGGTGTTTTCTATCTCCCTATATTGTGCACACATTTACTCAGCAGGGCTACACAATACAGAAGAGTTATCACACCAAAGCATGGCAGAAGTAGGCGGCATTCTGACGCCACCGATGGGGATAACTGAGCAAATTTCTAGAGTGTGTATCGACGCCATCTTAGAAGACAGTCCAACCTTTGTGGCAATGAACAAGTTGATGGTATTTGTGGTATAAGTGGAGGGTCAGTGACGGCCTCTACGAGACATGCATGTTGAAGGAGGAGGAGAGAGAGCAATTAAATCACTCCCCAAGCAGCCCGGGATGACTCACACCACTGAGTTCGTACACGGAGGGGGAAGGGAATAGAAAGAGAGGCTGGCGTTGAGCTCACACTTAAAGATAATATCTGGAAACAAGCCAAGGAAGAGGCTGTGGTGGAGCCTCACACACTAATCCCTCAACCCGGACCAGAGCCATGTCAGAGAAGAGAGAGCGCGATAGAAACTCCCCTCTCTCATTCTACATCTCCACCTCTTCCCACCCCTTTCATTCACTGCTTCTTTAAGCAGTGACCTACCACTCACTCCAAGGCCCTGCGAGGACACAGCTCTACACAGGGACCTTGTGTAGAGACACCGACTTGGGTTTGGAAAGAGAACACAAGGGGGGCATTTTGCATTGCATCAAGGGGAGGGGATTGGACAGGAGAGGAGGGCAAGCTAGGCCGGCTGACGTCATGGAAAACGCACATCTGATGTCCTATTCGTCAGAGGTGAAGCACCACAAGCCAAAGCGAATGAGCACACACGGTTTTTGATCTGCTGCTGTTTACGACCAAAATCATTTATACGTTTAAGTGCAAACAGCAGAAAGACAACATATATTTAAATACGAAAAAAGAGATGTTGGATTTCCCTCTAAAAAAAATAATGTCAGCACGGCATGTAAAACATATACAAAAACACAAAATTGTTGCCTGTGCCTACATAATCTTTGGTTTACAAACCTGTATGCATTAAATGACATCAACTCATATAGCATAAAGACAACAACCCCGAGAGAATGCAACTTTACGCAAGCATGCTGTATCTTTTTTGGAAACACTGTTGCACAACAAACAGCATCTTCTGTACAACAGTTGACTTTTTGATCATGTTTCCACAGAAGTCTGCTACCGACGCGAGAAAACATTCTTCCTGAGCAAAGACAAGCATAAGCAGGAGAAGACAAAGACTGCAGTGCTTGTGGTCTTCCATGAGGAAGCCGCCCTGCACATTGTCTCCAGGCTATTCGTGTCTTCTCAGAGGGTAAGTGAGGATCTCACCTCTCCCTTCTCTCTCTCGATAAAGAGATGCTCAGAAGCCATAGAGGGCAGGCTGGGAGATGTCAGGCTGTGGGGATTTACACACTGCACTTTGTGTTTATGGGTCTCAGCTCTGTTTGAGTGCCTGCGAGACAGAGACGGGCACTTTCACAGCCGACATGAAATAAACTCATTACAGCCTTTGCGAGCACTGGCAACGGGCCCCGCTTAGCAGCAAGGCACAGGGCTGGCTAGAAAAGGCTGCAAGTGATCTTCACACTGCTCTCCACTCTACTTTCAAGACTACCCACTACCTTGTCACTATCAACACCTCCTTCCATCCTGCTTTCCTGAGACATGCAAGGTATGGGTGCTACCGGGTTTTCTTCTACCCAGAGTTTTTCATATAGTGAACAGCATGCTCACTAGGCACATGAGATGAGCTTGGAGGCTGACTGTGAGACTGAGAGGCAGTGTGATATGCAAGAAGACAGCAAAGGTGAATCTGAACTGTTATACTGGGGCTGCTCACAGGGTAAAGCAAGAGGCTGTTGGTAAATAAAACCCAGAGATGCCTCACATCAAACTGACAGATACCGACAGGTGAGTGTGCATGTGTTCACCCACATGCGTTTACAGATGCAGTATGTGTTCACATTGGATTACGGAGCTGTGACTGTGGGCCTTCAACAGTCAATCTAGTTATTACGATAGGCTTTCATTTCGGTGAGTCTGATGTGTACACCTCAATTATTGTGTTATGTTATGTGCTGGATTTACAGTTAAACAACAAATTATTTTTAACCTTGATGTACTTCAGTATTTCTGTATATGTCACTGTACAAACAACATCTGGATTAAATGATTCACGTTAGAAATAAGCAGATATATGAAGATTAGACAAGAAGAAAGAAGTATTCTTAAACGGTGGAATCAGTAACTAGTATTGGAAAGCCATGTTTCCAGGGCTCAAATTCTCACTTACTCCTTATATACAGTGAATAAAAAACTGACTATGTACCATTTATACCACCAGTTTTATATATCATATATGGAAGTAGGGAAAGTATAGTGCCATTGAGCTTGAGCTAGCTTAATACCTTTGGGAGCTTTGTACTCTGGCAAGTTGTCCAGCCCAAACAGAAGACAAAAAAAAGTTGTATTGGAGACAATTTGCAATATTTTAAGTAAAGCTTTCAAAACAAAATATATTAAATAAACTGGAAACATGTCCTTTCATGACTTTCCTCCTGTCACTCACTCACATGCGTCATGCAATTTACTCATTTCAACATCTACTTTTTTATCCCACAGCTCCAAAAGTGAGTCAACAAATGGCTAAAATGTGCAAGCACATTCTGTTGCAAACAAGCACATGCACATACAGCGAGGGAGAAAATAATAAGACAGACTTACAAATGAGCTTGGACATGTATGTAGGACAAGGACAGTTTAAAAAGGTGCAAAAATGATTAGACTATCCTGCTGCAGATAAGCATGCACCTACACAGAATACAACCAGGGATACTTATCAGGAAGAAGACACGGGTTAGGTACTGGTTACTGGTCTAAAGCGAAGCATCCATTAGTTTGTATTTCTGCAGGACCATAGTCCTACAGAGTTAAAATGAAAAACAAGCCTCTTCCAACAAACAGAGGTAAACAAAAATGTAAGTAGAGCAAGGGTTCAAGGGACAAGCTACTGATATATTTTCTTTCTGGAACATACTAAAGTACAGATAAAGACCTGGAAAATAACACACTCTTATCTTGCATTGTTATTGATTGTTATTACCTACTGTGAATCACATCACGACTGGAGTGTAACTGACATGAAATCTCTTTTAACGACTATATTTCAAATCTACAAAGGGAAGAGGGTTTGATACTTAAACTAATTTATTAGTGAAAACCTGAGAAAAGTTTCCAATAGCAACAACACACTATGTCTCAAAGGCTGCATTCACTGTTTTGATCAAATTTAGGTACTGTTGGGGTGTTTTAGCTTTTATCATGACCAGAAAGCTTAGAGAGAGAACAGAGGAAAGACACACAGCAAATGGCTCTTGGCAGATTCAAACCCAGGCATCTCCAACAGCCATACGGCATATGAGCCACCTGCTCAACCTCTACGCCACCTAGCTTTAATCTCTAGCCTTCTCAGAGTCACAGAATGTTCCAGTGGTCCTAAGTTTAATTACACTGTTGATCATTGCAAAATCTGATTCCTTCTGGAAAAAAACAATTCAGAAAATAAACTGTGCTGATGCCAAAAAAAAGCTCAGTTCTGCATGGATGTTACTACAAGATTTTTTTTTTGGTAAATGATGGTTATGTCATTCCTGCTGTGTTTCAATGATTCAACAACAAGAGCTGAAAGGTTTTGCACAAACACTACTGTGCAGTAGCAGTAACAAGTGCTGTACAAATGTGTATATTGCAGTAGATCACTACCTTAAGTCTCACTATGCTTTGTTGGAAAAGGGAAAGGCTACATAAAGTGTTAGCATTGATGAAATGTATCAGTGTTATCTGTATGAATGCATAAACAAAACAAAACAAAATCCAGGTCTATAAACACAACCCTACTGACATATACACATATACAAACAGAGACACAACTTCATGCAGAAACAGACGCCCAAAGGCCAGGCAGCACATTGATATTCCACACCTGTATGACTGCTGACAGCATCACACTGTCAGAGGATTTGGACACGAGGTACCCTGACACTACAATGGAGACACTGTTACAAAGTTGCTCTGGAGCAGAGAGGTTCCATCAGCCACAGACACAAACGTGTATACACAGCGCTACATCACTACCTGGGCCCCTTGCACTGTCCTTGACACACACACACACACACACACCTACACCTACACACACACACACACACACACACACACACACACACACGTCATCCAATCAGATAAAGGACCAAAATAACTAAGACAGAATAAATGTGGTTTCAAAGAAACCTGAAAGCCTTTGAAAATATATAGGACTTCAAGTTTGATTTGCAGATTTCCAAAGAGGAAGAGGATTTTATAAATAAGGGAAGAGTGTTCCAGAGTCATGGAGTGGCAATGGAGAAAGCCCCGTCACCTCTGGATTTTATCTGGGAGCGTGGGACCAGTAAAAGCATCTGACTCCTGCTCGTATTTAAAGATGCACAACACACAATTTAATTTAACAGCTAGGTGTGACCTAAATGTCAGATAAAGTTTATCTTTCTGAAATATGTTGACTTAACCCCAAACGACTGGTTACCGTTAACACTCAAAGGAAACTTGCTCAGTATGACATCAGCAGATGTCATTGTTCAGGACTGAGTTACTGATGTGACTTTGGTGTCATGTATATGAAGCTGTAGCTATAGTTTCATACGTGAGGGGATTTTACTGCGGCATGCACTTATGGCTCACAGTCTCACTTTATATATTCTGCTGCTTCAGATTCCTTCATGGATACAGTGTGGACTGTATTCATGAAGATAATCAGTTTTCTGAGGTTGCAGTCTCTCACTGCTGCCACTAGATGTCACCAAAGTCTTCTTTTTGTTTCAATAGCTGGGCCCACGTCCTCATTTTATGTTGGGCAGCGTTTTTTAGCAGATAAAGGCGAATGGCTTAATCAAGAATTGAGCTGCGGTTTGGAGAAGGCCTCGGTGGGGACGGTCGGTGGCTCCTGGGCCTGGCAGATCCCCATGTACTAATGAGAAGTGAAGAAGAGAAGGAACTGAAAAAAGGGAGCCAAGGTGAGGCATGAAAATGAGAACGAACAGCATGTAGAAATGGGGGTGTCACATATAGATAAGAACTGGAATGGGCGTGTGTGGAGGCATGGTCCCATGCTTGAAATGCAGATAATTTATCACCAATTATTGTTCCTCTGCCCTCATCCTACAGCCGGTCACGCTGCCCCACACAGCTCACATATGGAGCTTCAAGGCTGGCATCTATCTGCAACTTAACATAAATATGATTTTTTCAGTGTGCCCATCACAGTCTCAAACTGTTCCTACCTTAGTGTTACATGCATGTGGTGTCTACTTCACAGGCTCAGTTGGTTCAGTGGAAAGTCAGAGATGTTAGCATTATGGGTCTAATCTCTCCTTGGGTTACCAGTTAGTTTGAACATGTAACTGCTGAACAGCCATAAATCAGTGAGTAGGGCTGATTTCCACTCATGTTGGTTGAATATGTTTTTGTGATTCTTCACCTTAAACTGGACACACATCCAACTGTAGATGATATGTTATTAATGTATCTACTTTATTGAACTTGTTTTATGAATCTTGTTGATCCTGATGCTCACTCAGTCATATGAGGTGTGGTTATTGAAGCTGCTTCTAGTTACATACACTTTCAGCCACACCTCATAGTTTAGCCTGTTGTGCAATAACACTCAGAATTATTTATTGTTTTGTGCAAGCCAACAAACAACTTCAAACCTTTTTCAGGAGGCTTATGAGGTGGTTGAGTCTTCACTGAGGAATGCCACATATCCATCAAACAGAAGAGAACACGTCACTGTCAGCTACGACACAATGAAACCTGTCCTGTGTGACCTTTAATCAGCTCCTTCTGTGTTTCCAAACTATGATGAGACATAATGGTTTAATACTGATGATCTGTCAACAACATGTTCTAAAAAAAAGTCCTCAGATCTTCAACTGAAGTATCTACAAATACACTGGGACCAGTTGGAGTCCAAAAGTTTTGTCAGTAAACTTTTCTCTACTCACCGGTGGGAGATGCTACTGCTTTTAATATGTGAACGTCTCATTACAAGTAAGAGTCCTGGGTTGCACTTTGTTTTATGGTACAGAATCTGGTGTCATTATTAACCTCGTATGTTTTCAAATTCAAAGCAGTTATTACAAAACATTATGACAAGACAAATAATCTAATTGACCTTTATTTAACACAGTTTTACATTATTACAGGATGATTTGTTGCTCATTGACAAAGTCACTGAACCACAGGTGGTCTCGTTGAGCAGCAGGAACCCAGGCTTCACCCTGAGGCAGCTGTTGCCTCCCCAACCATCCAAACACAACAACCCAGTGCTGTATTATGGCACATGGGCTGGATTGAGTGCTACATTTCTAAATGTCTACAGTACATGCCAAACAAGCCTGGCACAAAGTATGGCATAAAGATCTTCTGGGTTTGTGATGCTCACATACCCTATGCAGTATCTGGAATGGTTTCCACAGAGACACAAACAGGGGAAGAAGTTTGGAAGAATCTAAAGGAAACCAGTGAACAGGAGTCGTGCAGTAGACTCACAAACACAAGACTCAACATCACCACAAATACCTTTTTCATCAGTGGTGTCTTCAAGCAGTGTCTCCTGGAGACATTATTGTGGGGACTAAGGCAGAATAAGGCAGACATCCTTCCACTGGTGAAGGTTTCCAAGTCCTGGGAGGCTTACAGCACAGAGTTTCAGAGACTTCAATGGCAGCCTTAGCATGGTCAGCTATGTCAGCAAGAAAGGAATGGCTGTTGTACTCCTGAGCACGCTGTGTCACAACAAAATGAAAAACCACAGCTGATCACAATCTAGAAGACCAAACGAGGTGTAGAGTCTACAGACCAGACGGTTGGCACCTTCACCTGGAAGTGTAAAACATAGAAGTGGGCCATGGTGCTGTGGTACAACTTGACATTGTCATCTTGAATGACTGCACCTCTTTCATGGCTCAGTGCCCTGAATTCAAGAATGGTATCACAAGTCTTCCTCATTGAGTTCTCAGAGGAGCTTGCCACGCCACATATGAGAACTTGTCTGGAAGGTTGCCCCCAACTGCAAACCCATCACTGATCACTGAAGCAAGTTGGACACAGGAAATAAACACACAGGGCCAACCAAAGACAGCAAGATTTCAGATCCAAGCAACAAAGATCATAAAGTCAGGAGTCAGTGTGGGGAAATGCGATGTACCTGCGTGCAGTAATTACAGCCAGAAACAGATGTTTGTCCATACAGTGAGCGGACAAGGCGACAAATGGAGGAACTGTCTCGACAGTCACACACACAAACATGCAGAAACACAAACATGCAGAAACACAAAACTGATATTGACATAATTTCATAATTTGCTGTTGTGTGATTTCTTTTTCTTTTTAAAAATGTAAAAAAAGTGAAAAATAAAAAATATTTAAAACATTAAATGTGTAGTCCAAAATATAGTACAAAACATCCATCCATTCCCAGCCACTTATCTTTTCCAGGGTCGTGGGGGCACTGGAGCCTATCCCAGCTGTTTTGGGGCGAGAGGCGGGATACACCCTGGATATGTCGCCAGTCTGTCGCAGGGCTAACACATGTATACAGACAACCATTCACACCTATGGGCAATTTAGAATTCCCAATCAACCTATCCCCACTAACTGCATGTCTTTGGACTGTGGGAGGAAGCCGGAGTGCCTGGGGAGAACCCACGCAAACACGGGGAGAACATGCAAACTCCACATAGAAAGACCCCGGCCTGATGGTGGAATTGAACTCAGGACCTTCTTGCTGTGAAACATCAGTGTAACCAACATGCCATGCTTAGTAAGAATCTTGGAGCAATCTAAATCCAAAAGGACATCTTTGGAACATTTTCGATTAGGAGAACGAAAGAAATAGGCACAAAGAAAGGCCCAGCCCAGTTTTAGTCTGCTACTACCAATAAAGCACTCACTGAATGTATTTATTCAATTAAATATATACATTTTTTAAAATGAACTCTTGATTATGTGATTTTACTTTTCAGAGCTGGATGTCATGTTGGTACCAAAGCTTGTGTTGTCTGTGTGACAATGAAAACACACCCAACAAACCGGAACACCCTTTAATGAAACGTCTATGCACACTGAATGGAGGCTGGAATGGATAGTCACCATAATTGCGCTTTGAATAAATAAATTGAGTCACCTCAAACATGAAATATATCTTTTGAGAAGAAAATTAGGCATGTAATTTGTAATTTTATGTAAACTAAAAGAAAGAAGGGAGGAACTTTTCCTGGAGGCATTTTAACTCACTCAGATCTTGTGTATACACTAATACAATAATTTAAAATCCTTTTTGTGTTGAAAAGTAAGATGTTCTAGCTTCATGGAGGACTTTTTTTTGTAAAGCAACAAACTATTTTTCAAGGTCAAGTAAAGAACTTCTAAATTAGTGCAAAGCCATTTTATCTCCAGCTTGCAAGTTTTCTGCATTAAGGTGTGCATTTGAGAGTTATACCAGGAAGCCAAGCACTTCCTGTTTGATTGTTATCAATGTATTCATGATTGAGAATTTATTTATTTTTCTCTCTGAAGGCTTTGAATAAGCAGATGAATTTAACGGGTCTAATTTTTAAAGAAAGAATTTGACCTTCATGTAACCAGGAAGAGCTGAAGCAGCAGAATCCTCCTGAAATTTGTTTTCTCTTTCTTTTTCACTCCCTCTCCTTCCCTTATCGTTCCTGCTTAGCTTCATGTCGTTGTCTAGTCTTGTCTCACTCTAACCCTCAGAGAGTCTCTCAGTCTTGCTCGCTAAAAGCTAAAGATTTATGGATTTGATCAACGGGTCTCTTAACAAAATTCACACGCTCTTCTCGACAAGAAGTCTGCGCTCGGGAGAGCCCGATTGTCCTGCGGAGACGTTTGCTGCCGGATACTCGATGGTTGGTTGCATCGTGTGTCTGGCAACACTCTCAATGGAGGACAGTGAACAAGATCTACCTATTTGGAACAATGATAGCAGAGTTCTGCCTGATTGGAGCTGCAAAATTGGATGCAGTTGTTCGTTCAAACCCAAACAACCATCTCCTTCATGCGGCTACCCAAGGCCAAGACTGGCCAGATCAACAATTCTCCCTGATAACAGGACTGTGTTTAGATCTGCTCCTATTCTTCAAGGTCACCTGCATCAGCTGGGGGACTGTTGACTTATGCTTAACCAGGTGAAATGACACTCTCTCAAGTTGAACACGGATACACACACACACACACACACACACACACACACACACACACACACACACACACACACGCAAATCTCTCATGTACGCTGACACAGACGCGCACTCACCCCCCTCCCAATGTCTCCGAACACTTATTCCCACCTGAAGTAGGCGGGTGGATCTGTCCAGCGCCAGAAGACTGGCAGCAGGACCGGGCTGTTGTCTACATGGGTTAACTCCTGACCCCCCCGTTGCAAAGATTTTACGTTGTAAGATGTGAACATTTCTGTGCTTTCTGTGCTGAGGTGTTTTCTGTTCTCAGACTGCTCTCCCCTAGCAGCTCAGTCTGGGACGAGCTCTTTTTTCTCCTCCTCTTTCCTCATGTATTGTGTATTCCCATTGTTTTTTCGAACCTCTCTGACCTGTCTTCCCAATGCTATGTTGTGTATTCTATGTATGGATGGAAGGGGTGCTCATGATGGCGCCAGATCGTTTGGCAGCCTTTAAAACACTTTCCTTCAGGATAAATAAAGTGTCAATCAATCAACCAATCAATCAAAATAAATAGCCGATTAATCATAAATGCATTCATCGTGGAATGCACCATGGTGAATAACATTAATTCCTTGGAGTTATAAACAGATAATTAAACAGTCAAAACAAAAGAGGCAGGTGAATGAAGACAGTCACCACCCAAAAGTGAAGAACATTTCTGTGCGTTGGGTGTGTTGTTGTTTAAATGCATCATCAGACTGTAATAGACTGTGCTGTCAG
>VOQK01029838.1:0-13535 GCA_015052645.1 Benitochromis conjunctus | reverse complement strand
CACAGGCACACAGGCACACACACACACACACAGGCACACAGGCACACACACACGCACACACACACACGCATACAGGCACGCATACAGGCACACACACAGGCACACACACACACACGCACACACACGCACACACACACACACACAGGCACACACACACACACACACACACACACACACACACACACACACACACACACACACACACACACACACACACACACACACACACACACACACACACACACACACACACACGCACACACACGCACACACACATATAAAATATATGTGATTTTTGTGATTATGATATAAGGTACATGTCACGATGCTTCAGCGTGACCCCTGCTGCTCGTTTTTGCATGAATTATTGTTCAAACAACAACAACGCTGCTTTAGCTCCTCAGGCCTCAGCTAGCAGGTCAAAGTTCATGACAGCACAGTTAGAAAGAACTGTACTTTGAAGTGTTGCAGGAGAAAGCTTCTTCTCTGAACAGAGAACAGAGTGAGGGGTGTGTGGGGTCCTCCACGATGCTGGTGGCTTTGCTGATGCAGTGGGTGTGATAAGTGTCTGTGATGGAGGGAAGAGATCAGCTGCTCTGTTGTAGGGTACGGTGCAGGTACCATACAGACGCTGATGCAGCTGCTTACGTTTGCAAAGCTTCATCTGAACAAACCAAAGCTTCTGGAACAACGTCCTTTTTTAAAGACCACACCGAAGATGTTTGACCATAAAACTCATAACCACACATATCAACACAGACACCTCATGCCAGCCATCTGGACAGGGGGGAGGATTTAAGCTGCTCACAGTCACTGAGTGGACCATGAACTCCTCTGTATACCAGTGTGAGGACATATTGACCCAGTTTGGTCCCACTTCAGCTGTGGGACCAAACTGGGTCAATATGGTCACAGAGAAACCTTTATACTTTCATACTCTGAGTTATTGCTGCTGAATCTTCAGAGGGCTGCAGAGAGTCTGGAGAAAACTATATATGACAGAAAATACGACAAACAGGACACTATTATCCAACATAACACAACTAAAGATGATCATTGATCAATACTCTGTAAGTCAAATGAATGAATGTTGAATGTAATCCGACTGAGAAACGACTGAAATGTAAAGTGGAAGTAAACATTTTCAAACTCTCTGTAAATTCAGTGAAGCTGAACCAGGAAGAAAGTAAAAGTGACCAAAGAGGAATAAAAACAAAAAGACTGTCACTCATCCAGGTGTGTCCCAGGTACCCAGCGGTCACGGAGGTGTAATTACAGCAGGACACCGCTGTGTGGCGCCATTGCTCAGGTTTTATCCGTCCTCTATGCTCGCGCTCTGGAACAGCTGGAGCACAAACAGGTTGATATAAATGACAACAGCTGGCACTACAAGCATGCTCATGTGCAAACATCTGTTAGTTATCACATGTAATAAACGGCTAGTTTAGAGGCTGTGGTAGAAAATCCTCATTATTATTCCATCATGTGCTGATCATTTTGACATTTCCTTCATTATTTTCAGTATTTTCAAATATTTCCACTGAGCATTAACACTGAATAACACATCTTTGACAGTGTGAGCAGAGCTGAGGTCTGACAAGTACAGCCAAACCTGCACACTTGTCTGTGTCTTCTGACAGACATGTTCAGCCCACAGTTTCCTCCAGATCCTAATCATTACAGCTGTTTAATGGTTTGGAGTCCAGCTTGTCTTTTCTCCTTTTTTGTGCCTGGAATCTATCACCTATGAACTATAATCTATAATCTATCACCTATGAACTATAATCTATAATCTATCACCTATGAACTATAATCTATGATTATAATCTATAATCTATGATCTACAATCTATGATCTATAATCTATGATTATAATCTATAGTCTATAATCTATGATCTATAATCTATAATCTGCAACAGGGGTGGGGACCTCCAGGCCTTGAGGGCCGGTGTCCTGCAGGATTTAGGTGTGTCAGCTGATTTAATGGCTAAATTTCCTCCTGATAGGAAAACTGGGCCTGCTGGGCCTGAACACCTCCCTCTGCAACTGGATCCTGGACGATCTGAGACCTGAGGCAGTCCGGATCGGTAACAGCATCTCTGATACCACCACACGACTCACTCACAACTATGCAGCAATGCACAGTTCGAACCACATCATCAGGTTTGCCCGATGACACGACTGTGGTGGGTCTCATCAACAAGAACGATGAGTCAGCATACAGCGAGGAGGTGCAACAGCTGACTGGTGTAGAGTCAACAACCTGTCTCTGAACGTGGACAAAACAAAGGAGATGAGCACAGAGTGATCACTGTCCACTTAACATCGATGGATCCTCTGTGGAGGTCGTCAAGAGCCTTGGTGTCCACCTGGTGGAGAACCTCTCCTGGTCCCTCAACACCAGCTCCATAACTATGAAAGCCTGCAGATTCCTGCTGAAGCTGAAGAGTCTGGCCTCTCTAAAGGTCCAATCAGTCCTCACTGTGCACTGCGTGCATGACGTTGTCCAAGAAGCACTAATGTGCTGACAGATGGCCGGGTCCTCTCGTTAATGTGGAGGAAGCTCCTCCCACTACTATAAATCGAGCAGCAGCTGATGTCTGAACTATTAACCTGTTTAGCATTGAGACATTCCCTTCACTGACTCACTCCAGCGTTCACCAAGCTGTCCATCATCATCATCATCATCATCATCAGCTAATAAAAGAAGGGAAGGACTAGCTGTGAAAATAATTCCCTAATTTCTCTGCACAGACACACGGATGACAAACTCTGGATATTTTCTTTATTTCATCTTTGAAGGACAGATATGTGGAGATAAATCAAGTTACATGCATTAAATATTAGTGTTAAACCGAGCTGAGCGTCGCTCTCCGTGCAGTAGACCGAGCCCGAGGCTCCTATCCTCCTCCTCTAGGCCTTCTTCTGAGGGAATGAGGCGATGAGGAGCCAGTACAGAGAGTAACAGGTTCCTGTGGACAAAACACAAAGCGACACTTTATTTTTCACCGTGGCACGCTCGCATCGTTCAGACCTTCTTCATCGTTCAGACCTTC
Source organism: Benitochromis conjunctus (assembly GCA_015052645.1). Lineage (NCBI taxonomy): Eukaryota > Metazoa > Chordata > Actinopteri > Cichliformes > Cichlidae > Benitochromis > Benitochromis conjunctus. The sequence goes on along the minus strand of VOQK01029838.1, from coordinate 10,479 downwards.
TTCATCTGCACCTCCTCTTTGGACCTTATTACCTTCATGCTCTTCACCTTTGTCAGCTCGAACATTTGACACACCTGCTGTCATATCAACTACAACGTGTGTAATCGTGTGCTGTGATGTGACGCTGAATGCTTTAAAAAGCGTCAATAAATCACGTGTATTATTGTTCTTATTAAACTGTGGTCATCTCCTAATGTTCCTCATCCATCCCAGCTACACGGCTTTGCTAAAGTCTTCTTTCTGCGACAGTCAGGAGCAGGTGTACGGTTCCTAACGAGCCCACGTCAGGGACAGGAACCTGCCGGGCTGCTTGCACACCTGGACTGGACTTCCAGTTTATGTTGGACCTCAGCCCAGCTGCTGCTGACCGCTTCCTCCATCAACCATCTGTGATTATCGGTGCCGTCACTGACGACCCGGCCAATTTGAGGGAATATTGCTATTCTTCACTGAAACTACACTGGAGATTATTCAGGCAACCGAAATAAGTCTTAGCAAAGACCGACTTAGCATGAAGACCAGGCTCAGCAAAGGCCAGCGCTGCACCGCATCCTGTACGTTTTTCATTTTGATCCAAAAACAAGAACAAAACTTTAATTTGACTGTTTCAGAAGACACAGTAATTAAAACCACAGCAGTATTTATAGACAACATTTAGACTTAGAAGATAAGGACTTCTAAGGAGAGGTAAAAACATCTGGAAAGGTTCAGAGGTGCCCATGATTCAGCAGGTGAGTCATCAGGTCAGGTGTTTGATGCTCATGTTGCACCCTGCTAACGCTCACAGATGAAACATTCATAAAGCTCTGAGCCGTGTTTCCACACATGCTTCATTCTATCATGTGCTGCGTGCTTTGTCCTGTGAGGCCACCGTAGAAATGCACCTGCTGCAGCATCCTCACCTGCGATGGTTAGTGTCATGGTCGCCCGGTAGAGCAGAACATCACCAGTTCCTCCCTTGATGTGGACCGGTAGCCCGTTGTCCGCCTGTAAGTGCAGGAGTCACATGTGTGCTCGGGTTACAGGTGTGAAACACCTGAGGCCAGCTGGACAGGTGATGAATCGTTCTTACCTGGAAGATTTTCTGGGATTCTGGGACTTTGTTCTTCAGCTGTCGGGCGGAGCTGCTGAAGGCTCGGCTGGCCAGAAGGGGAACTTTCTGGAAACACAGAAAAGCAGCAGAGTGAAGGAAAGCTGTGTACTGTGGATCTACAGCAGCCATGTTACTGATGAAAAAGGTGCACAGGTGCAGTTCATTTAACTGAAGCGCAGCAGACAGCTGGAGCTTCAGCCACCTGTCAGTCACAGAGGCCACACCCCTAATAATGCAAACTTTAATCCTTAATGAAGTTAAGCTAGTTATAAAACACTATACAAAGGGGGGCGTTATCCATGGAGGTTTTTCTATCACCTGCTTTCAATTTTTAACAACACCTGAACCTGGAGGCCGGGCTCAGGGACCTCCTGATGCCTTTAACCTGACAGAGCTGTGAAACACCTGCCTGTGCTTTCTGGGGTCCAGTGAGGAGCGACCTGGCACAACGCTGTTGTGCAAGAACACTGAAAACGCAGCCAAGCCAAACTCACAACGGCCGCCATGTTTTCTTCATAACTGCTTAAACTCCTCGAAGATCTTTGTGATTCTGTGAGGACTAAAACAGAAATATTCCCACACTTCCACACAAACACAGTTTTATTATTCACTGTGAAAGCCGGGGGCGTGTTTTAAATCCACAATATTTGGCTTGAAGTAACTCCAGCACTCGTGTGTGACCCCGTGCCCTCACACTGATCGACAGCAGCTGTACTAGAGTTTAAACTAATAAGTATCCACACTCATTACGTCACTCAAATTCACTCAAACTCATGATCCTTCCTCAGCCCTGCTCTGAACAGCCGTCACCGCGTGTAAAACTCGTTTCCATCACGTCCTCAGCTCATTTTACAATCACTGTTTCCCAGTTCATGAGCAGCTGCTGCATTTAAGTCAGGGGTCTCAAACTCGCGGCCCGTATATTGACGTGAAGAAATATAATGCAGTTTATTTGTTGGTTGTCGAGTGTTAAAATAAGTTGTTTAAAGGATGATTGAATAAGAAGGCGACACGAGCAGAAACATGCCGAGGCTGTGTTAGCTCAGTGACAGAGTCACACAGTAACGTGACACTCATGTCTGCACTCGTATGTGTTAAACACGAACACAATGACAGCAGCAGTGCTGCAGGTCGTTCAGTGAAAGGCTGCAGTTAGTTCAGAGGGAGGACAAAGTTTGTGGAATTAAAACATTAACTGATCAAATGTATGACAGAATTGATTCTGGGGCTAATTACTGTTGATGTGAAGTTTCAGATAACGAGCTCAGTGCATGCTCAGCAACCCCTGCGAGCTCTGAACACAGCTCTGGTTATCAGGGCTCTTTTCACCCTCGACTCTGTGTGATGTCATCGAGGGTGGATATGCCTAATATGGTCACGGGGAACACAAGCCAATCAGAAGAGAGTTTCTTAAACCGCTTGTGTGTAACATAAAGAAGGATTATTTTGATCTGTGACTCATGCAAAGCCGAAGAATGTGCATACATGTAATAACCACAGCACACGTGGGACTAACGTTTGTCAGGTACGACTTGAGCACGGCTGATGTGGATGATTAATAAGTGTGAAAGAAGTGAACCTGAGACGAGCCTGTGAGCTCAGAGAAAGAGGAAGTGGCTCGTTCTGTGTGCGACTCTGCAGGTGTTGGCAGGACGCCTGGTTTGTTTCAGATCTTACCGCTTCCTTGTTTCTCACGCTGTGACAGAGGCGGCCCTCGCTGGTCGCTCAGCCATCATCAGCGGTCAGACACAGTTTGTCTGGGATCAGGGTTAATGGTCTGACGTGGCTAAAACACATCCAGCTTCTCGTCCTCGTGTCGTTTGAACATGTCTTTCAGCTTTAAGAACTTCTAAAAAGAAGTTGTCTTTTTTGAAAGGGGGGGGGGGGATTTTATTTTGAAATCAACTTCCTGTCTGTCATTTCAGGCTGTGAGCGTCTAACTGTGCTGAGCAGCGGTGTCTCTTTAAGAACGCTGCATGACTTTTTAATAGTCTACTAAGGTCACCTCGGGTAGCTGAGGGGCGTGACTGACAGCACGGAGAGCCAATCACAAACCCTCGAACCGATCCTTAGCCCTATGCAGTGCGAGAGCGTGTGTGTGTGAGTCTGTTCCTGCTCGTGGACTCAAACAGTCGCACGTGTTTTATTCTCGGAGCTGAGATGTGTGTGCAGTCCTAACACAACATACAAAAGATTTAGAGGTTCAGAGGTTAAAGGTCAGATACACCTCATACACCTGGCGAGGCTGTCTCCAGCTGGACACGCCTCACAGGTGAAGACTCTCCTGAACACGTCCACAGGGTTAAACTGAGGAGACGTGGAGCTTGAACTCTTTTGTGTTAAAGAGCTGTGGTCCTACAGGAGCTGACCTCTGTAAACACTTTCCTGATGAGTTACAGCCTCGGTCGCTTGTTTCAGGTCAAACTGATGAGCGTGTTGTCCCAAAAAGATGGTGACAGTACAAGTCGCCGACCCAGTGTGACGTCACTGTGGTTACGTCCATCTTCTGTCCTGCCTGAGTCTCGTCCTCCAACACAAACGCACGCAGCTGGAGGTTCGACGGCTGAGCGGTCGTTCCTACTTCCACGCCCTGCGTAACGTAGATGCACAAAGCCACACCGACCCTCGAGAAGCCGCTCGCTCGGCGTCTGATGATGACATCCATGACCCGAGCGTACTCGCACATGTGGGAAGTAAAATCCCCGCTTTACAGGATAAACAAAGGACAAGATCTCATGAGGACTGCAGCTGACAGCAGCTGATTTCACCCAGACCCGACTTTGTTTGGGTAACCTGAGACAATGATTGGTGCCATGGGAGAGCGAGCCGTTTCAGCCCGAGGAGATTTATGCTGAGTCCAGTCCAGCCCACTGAAACCACACTGACATTTAACATCTGTTAACCATGAAGGCAGAGTGTCCCTAACCGGCCAATCAGCGAGCAGTATCGGCTTCACCGTGAGAAAATGCTGTTTCCTTTGAGGTCAGAGACTTCATCAATGTGACTCATCATGTCAGCTCTCAGCCGTCACGGTGGTCTGAGGACCGGACTTCTTTCATGTGAGAAGCCTCTTCAGTTATTTTATCCTTTTCAGTCCCTCTCCCAGAATTAAAGCAGTTTTTGGAAGAAAAGGATTTTGACAGGAAGTGGAAGTGCCCATGGATCAGCTCTGATGGAGCTTTCAGAAAACCGAACCCTGAGGTAAGATATTCAGAAAGAAACTGCGTCAGAATATCTGTGATCGGTACTCGTGACTTTGAGTGACCCATCCAGCATCTCCTTGACTGCTTGGACTCTACTAGAGCAGCTTTGCATGATTCAGACTTTATGTCACGCTGGAGCTCAGCGCAGCTGCTCTATCTGAAACAAGCTGCTTTAGCACCGCCCCTTCTAAGGCCACGCTGCCTTTGTGCCGGGAACATCAAACTGGTTTTACATGGTTGGAGTAAAGATGGCTGACTACACCTGTAATCCCACACGTCTCCGTTTCTCTCCGTGATCAAAGCGCTGTGGACCCAGTCTATGTAGAAAACTGGTTTCCATGATCTCACTCTGGTGACGTATGATTGGCTGTTTAGGTCTTTATCGGGAGCAAAGGCTGTAAAACGTCGGCCCTCCTTCACAGGTTCCTACACTCAGTATGTGCCGGGCCGACTCTGGATCCCGGGCCTTATGTTTGACGCCCCTGCTTGGTGCCAGCTGTCTGCTGACGGTCACATTAACGGCGGCGTGCAGGTGTTTGGCCCACAGAGATCACTCCTGTGTACTCCGGTGACCTTTGATCTGATCGTCAAAGCGCCATGAGCCTTTAAAATCATGTCACATGTTGTATATACACACACACACACACACACACACACACCTCAACAACAAAAAGAAATAGAAAGTACTGATGTGAAATGTTCTACACCGTTATTGCTAAAAGTATTCGCGCACATACAAACTTGAGCGATGTTCCATTCATAATTCATAGGGTTTGATATGATGTTGGCCCATCCCTGAGTCTTGAGAAGCAGGATTCATCACTCCAGAGAACACGTCTCTACTTCTCTAGAGTCCAGTGGCAGCGTGCTTTACACCACTGAATCTGACGCTTTGCGTTGCACTTGGTGATGTGAGGCTTGAATGCAGCTGTTTGGCCATGGAATCCCTTTCCATGAAGATCTCTATACACGTTCAAATCACTTCTACTTTGTTACAATGCCACTAACATTTGACTCTGGAATATTTAGTAGCGAGAAAATTTCATGGCTGGAATTCACCGAGTTCCTGAGAGCGACCCATTCTTTCACAAATGTTTGTAGATGCAGTCTGCATGCCTAGATACTTAATTTTATACACCCGAGGCCATGGAAGTCAGTGGAACACTTTATTTCAATGATTTGGATGGGTGAGTGAATAGTTTTTGCAATACAGTGTATGCAAATATAATATAGTGTATAAGACTGGTTGCACTTTTGAAAAGCACATAAAAGAAGCATGTTCACTGAAAATCATTGGTTACTCTTCTTACCTCCTCCTGCGCCTGTCGCTCTCTCTCTTCTTCCAATTTCTGGATCTCGGCCAATGACAGGGCGTTCTGAGTCTGGCTTATAGTGTTTGCTGACTGCTGGCCCCACTTTGATGAGGATGGGAGCTGTGGACCAGGATGAGTCATTTTGTAAACTTTAAATTAATCTTGTACTGTGTATTTTTGATAAATAATCCTCATGTTGTTACCTTCATTTGTGCAAGCTGCTGCTGTTGCTGCTGTTGTTGTTGCAGCCTCCTGAGGGCCTCTTGTTGCTGTTGTCTCTGTCTCTGTAGCTCCTGCTGTTTTTGGGCCTCCTGCTCTCTCCTCTTTTGCTCTTCCTGTTGTTGGGCCAGAGCAGCTGCCACTGCAGCAGCTGCTGCCTCTTCCTCTGCTCGTTTCTCTTCCTCACGCCTCCGCAATGCCTCCAGTTCCTCCTGCTTTCTGCGCTCCTCTTCCTGGTGAAACAGATACAACATCCCAAAAGGCTCAGTATGGGTTCAAACAGAGAAATTATGACACGTTTTTGTACCCTTACCTGTTTGCGTAGGAACTCTTCTCGCTTCTTTCTCTCCTCCTCTTCCCTCCGCCGTTCTTCTAATCTTCGAAGAGCTTCCTCGTGCGCCAGTCTTGCCTCTTCCTCCTTTTGTCTCCGATGTGCCTCTTCCTGCTCCCTTTGCCGTCTTAGTGCCTCTTCCTTAAAATTCACAATTGTTGTGTCAGTTTGAGCCTCACACCAAAGTGAACCAGTCAAATGGTGACTCCAAAACAAAGAAACCCTGACTACCTAATGGTTGTTGTCATTGGACTGCAACATGAATAAAGCCTGATTAGGATGATGCACATCAGGCTCCAGTGTTCAGAAAACACATGTAGCGGGAGTAGCATCACAGTTGAGTGGTGTCTTTATGTAAAATTTCCAACTAGTCTGTAAACAATGTCGCTAGAAATTTACTAAGCAATTAATCCACCTTTTTTACTTTACAATGCAACTCTGACATACTGTATCTGTATAAAGCACCTGATATTTCAATAATGGCCTTTGTTGGTTTTTGTCTCTACTAATCGCTACGGGACCAAAAAAAATTGATCAAGAAATGGGTTCTACTTTACAGCTACAACAGGCAGAAATCTAGAGGGAAAACTTCTTTCACCTCCATACAGTAAAAGTCAATGCTCATTTCTAGCTTCATGGGTAAAAGGTCTCTGCTCAACCGACTTAACACTGCATTTTCCTGCCTATGTGAATTTTTCACTCCTTACAGTACTGTCCTAAGACTCCCTTCATGGGTTAAGATTTTTTACAGACAGAAATCAGAGGCGCAGGAGTCTGGTCCCTCTCACACTGTGTAAATAAGAAAACCTCAAAGATTATTGTGTTTTTGTCCAGTGCCACCAAAACATGCACTCATTCCAGTTTTAAGTGCTTCTGTGAAAGCGCTCTACCTGTTTCTGCCGTGCCAGCTCCTCTTCTTCCAAACGTTTCCGTTCCTCCTCCTGTCGAGCCCTCAGGGCCTCCTCCAACCGTTTCCTCTCCTCTTCCTCCCTTTTAGCTCTCATTTCTGCCTCACGCCTCTCCAGCTCCAGCTGACACACAGCAAAATAAAAATGAACTTAAGGCATTGTTCACAGAAACGTGATCTCAAAATAAGAGTCGGACATTTCAGACTTCTATCGCCATCATTCTGATCTTAAAAATACTGCTGTATTTTTATGCTGTAGAAGAGAGACTAAAACATTTGGAGACAAAGATTTTGAATCACCTTTGCATTCTTTGCTTTCTCAAACTGTTGCATCTGCTCAATAGTTGGAGCCTGTGCCATGGAGTCTATGGGTAAATCCCATACGCTGCTGCCATCCCACGCTGTTGAGAATGATTCAATTTTTTGCATTACACTTGCTATAAACACACATTTCCATCACTTCAGGATACTAAAGTAAGAAACTCACTGCTCTGAGCAGCTTGTTGGAGGTTAGTTGTGCAGGAAGCCTGAGTAGACGGGTTCTGCATTTCCCACACAGAACCAGAGTCTTGTACAGACAGAGATCGGGTAACAGGAGGTAGGGGGCTCTCAGATGCTCTACAATAATATAAAGCAAACCCATTAATGGATCCAGTTTCCTCTTGATCTCTCTAGAGGTAAAGTTTTTAAACACTGAAATACTTATGATGATGATGCTATCAACCTTATCTTAAGAGCCTGGTATTGCTGTAGAAGCAGGTTGATTTGCTGTTGGTGCTGCTGCTGCTGCTGAAGAGGAGCTGAGCTAAGAGCTGCAGCTTTCTGCTGGGCCAGGGCCTGAGCATACTGCTGCCTAAAGGGAGGAAGATGGGTAGATAGTGATTAGAAGAAAGGCAGTATAGTGGCTAGGGGTTTCATAGTGCTGAATCAAAGCAAAAGTGGCATGGGTTTGAACACTTTCAGTCCTTTCATGTGGAGTTTGCCTGTTCTTCCTGCTGTGGTGCAGGTTTTATCTGGGAGCTCCTGTCTCTCCTGACATTAAAAACATTTTAGATCAACCTTTTTTGGTAAATAAAACCACAAATGAGGTGGATAATAAGGACTTATTTGTAGATCCAGGAAGCAAGGCAGTTATTGATAAATAAGATGGCATATTTTTGTGTTGTGTCAAATCAATGTTGGGCCAGCTGCTGCTGCTGCTTCTTCTTTCAGCTGCTCCCTTTAGGGGTCGCCACAGCAGATCATCTGTCTTCATCTCACCCTATCTTTAGTATCCTCTCCTGTCACACCACAGTTGCTAAACCAACTGAATATTTGAAAAATGTTTGATGAAGTGGTGAGTCAATGAAATCGTTATTTCTTATTGAAAGAAGTTATTGTGATTGTTGCACAGAAAGCAAGTATAAATAAGCAATAATGTGTCAACTTAAAGGGGAACTCTACTTGTTTTACACAGCACAGTGTGTCTGCAGGTCTTTGGCAGTAATACTTCATTTGTAAACCATGCAAATTTGTTGCTTCAAAGTGAGCTGTGTGAATTTGCTGATGTAGTGTCAGATCTGAGCCTGGCATACCTGAGGAGGTATTGATATTGGAGCTGCTGTAACTGGTAAAGGTTGAGAGCAGTGAGCTCCTGGTGTCTCTTCAACCTCTCTTGATCACCATCTCCCTGCAAAACATAAGAAAACAGACTCAGTCCTTCACTACAGCCAGCATGTGTATGTATATATTAAATTCAAGTTGGAGAAAAAAAGCAAAGCATTAAAAAGCTGCCCCCTCCCCATCTTTCTAACTGCCTATCTAATTCAGCATCACAGGGAGGTTAGAACTGTTGCTGCTCACTGGATGAGAGGCAGGTTTTCCCTTTGGGCATGTCATCAGTCTGTCACAGAACTAATCCATCCAAAAATACTAATTCAGAATAGAGTTCATGGTATATTGAGCTTTAAGAGATAATACAAGTAGGTTTCCTTGCCTTTCCACACATCTTTCTGGTTTAAAGAGGACTACTACACCACCTACAGGATAAAAGCCAGTACTGACTCTAGTTCTGATTTGAAAAACTCCACATTTAAGAATCAAATGGAGCACAGTTTGCAGGATCCTTACCTGTAGAGGTGGAGGTGCAGGGCCTGGAGCGAATGGTACCCTGCCCCAAATCTTCATGATCTCTCCCAGAGGCTGAAATACTTCATCGCACCCTCTCTTGACCAAGAGGGACATTGTGAAGTACCCAGCCTGAAACCACTCTGTCATCTCATGGTTACTAAATGGACCTAAAGGAGCAAAAATAAATAAATAAATAAATTAATTAATTAAAAAAAGACAGCAGAGAAGATTCAGGAGTCTGTTTTAAAGACAAAGCTACAATTTAAACTACACTCTGACCAGATGAAGTCCAGGCTTACCCTGTATCTCCCCCTGGGGGTCTTTGTAAAGCCACTTGAGAGCAGCCTCATGGGTCAGAGGCAGACCTGCAGGCTTGGGCTTCTCTGAAGTCTTTGCTGCAAGTCTGTCATCATCCACTCCACTGTCCTGTAGGTATGCTACCATCTTTTCTGCCTCCTGGAAACATTTTTTTTTTTTTTTTTTTAAAGGCATTACAATTACTCATAAGCTATATCAAAACTGACACAAGGGACTGCCTCGTCTCAGCTGATTAAATAAAAACATAACAGCTTGTTTCTGAGCAAAGAGCGTTTGACAACTTGTTAAGATGGTCATTAATGAAATTATTCAAATGTCTGGTATTAGAATATTCTTAATATAGTTATTCCTTTAGTGACAAGATTATAACTGATCTCATGACTGGATTTTTGGTTGATGACCACAGTCCTGCTGATATACCTTCATGGTAAAAGTTTACAGAATTACCTGTTCAAAGTGTTTTAGTCCCTCATCTTCATCAGTGTCATGTGACACAGTGGTGGGCCTGCCAAAAGGTGCCATTATATTTGATGGGAAGGGTAAAGGATTGTTCATTGCCACAGAAACCTCTATGGGCTTTTGCTGTGGTATATGGACAGTAGGTGATGGAGCAGATACTTCTGTATGGAAAAAAAGGCAGATGTTTGTATTTCTGGCACATGCTGAAAAAAATAAGTAATATTTACAGTAAAACTGCATAAAAGTCCCACCTGCAAGGGTGGTAGAAATATGGGTCATAGGAAGAGATTCCAGTATGCTATTAGATATGGGGACATGCAGGGGGACTTTGCAGGGCTCTGGGGGGAGTTCCAGGGGTGGCTGTCGCTCAGCTGGCCTCTCATGCTCTTCTGTCCTGCTGGGCGGGTTTGGGGACAAAGACTGAGCAGGAGCCTGGCTCTCTGAGATAGGTGGAGCACCAGGTGGAGCCTCCTCTGGTACTCTAGCCAACTCTAAAGTAAAAATTACAAATCACAATATGAAATGGT
>VOQK01029837.1:80026-93876 GCA_015052645.1 Benitochromis conjunctus | reverse complement strand
TTGTTCATGATCTCCACAAACTCCTCCATGCTCTTAGTCAAGCGTGGGTTAAACTTGCGCTCCTCGCCGACTGTAGAAACCGTCTGACCTGAAACACAAAAACAGATGCAGACCAGTGTGACATCTTTAGTCTTTGTGGTCCTGATTTTTGCCAGATGTTAAATCTGGTCAATTAAAACATTTATAGAGAAACAACGTGCTCACTGACACACAACAGATGCACTGTAAAAACTTAAAAACAACAGCTGTACCAGCTCCTATAAGTGCTAAATTATTAGCTTTAAGTTTTCAATGCTTTTAAGCACAAGCTTAAAATCTGTATTACCAACCTAAGTAGTCATGTGCTGGGTAGACCAGACAGTGGTCAGGCAGGGTGTAGATTTTCTCATGGATTGACTGGTAGAGCCTTTTAGCATCACCTTAAGAAATGAGAGACAAGTTAGAAAACTGCTAAAGACAATGGGTGTAATACTGCCCCCTTGTGTTCAAACAGAAACACTACAAATAAAAATGAACAAAAACACAAGCGTAAATTAGCAAAAGAGTGCATGTGTACCCTGCTGGAAGTCTGTCCTGCCACAGCCTCTAATGAGGAGAGCGTCACCAGTGAAAGCCATGCTCTGATCCTCATTCACCAGCGTTGTACACCCATCAGTGTGTCCTGGTGTCTCTCTCACAGTCAGAGACTAAAGAAGAGAAAAGACAAGTGTCATGTTATATCAGTTTTATCAAGCAAACAAAACTAAACATGTATGCAACACCTACAAACACTCCATCATAAACAAAATAACTTTTTTTCATCTTACGTGTCTTCCAAAGGAGATCTTATCTCCCTCTGTAAGGTGGATATCAGCAGTGGCACCACTGAATTTGGAGATGGCACTCTTCAGTCCAGCCAGTCTTTTCTTCATTAGGCCAGTACTTGTTATGTGGTCTGCATGGCAGTGGGTGTTAACTTAAAAAAATCAAAAGAAAGTCTGAATACGAGTCATGATTACTGTATATTTTAATCTGGGCCATTTGTTGTGCATATAAGAAGAGTCAGTGGAACACAGATCACTGTGTGATCTAATACAAATACTAATGTTCCTGAGCCAGAAATAAACATGTGTTTATTCCTGGCTCAGGAACAGAGAGTCAATTACAATCTCCCCCGGAAAACAGACGTTTAAAGAAGGAAATACAAACAGTCCACTACTACATTTATGTTGGCCCCAAGTGTAGTGAAGCGTGTTTTCATAAAGTTCATTCAACCTTTAACCCTGTCATGCATGAATTATGACAACCTCAATCTGGATTTTTTTTCTTGAGTATTTTTATTCATCTTTAGGCATGAAAAGATGAACAAAAATACTTAAGAAAAAAATCCTGATTGGCGTTGTCATAATTCATGCATGACAGGGTTAAATAACAATAATTACAATGACACATGTCATACAGCTATAGGAACATTAAACGACCAGTGGGTGGCAGGGTATGGAGTGACACATCGGTGTCCAATGTAGTGGTTTATGTGCAAGTATACCATCAACACTGACACAAATAGAAGAAAACAGCCTTTGAATAGCTGTGCACTGCAGTGACCACTACAGGGTTAGGGTTAAGCAGGGCTGAACTGAAAATGCATCTTAGTGTCAGGGTTAGGAAGATGGGAAGTTTTAACTCAGCTTTGGGAAGGTAGATACCTGCCACTTTTAGATTCAGTCCAAGTTCCTTTATGAGTGCAAGATCCCTGTCAATGGTCTCCAGCACAGGATCGATGATGACAGCCTCCTTGGTGTCTGTGTCTCCAAGCAGGTAGGTGTACGTGCAGCTCTCTACTTCAAACAACTAAAGGGGGAGGAGGAGGAAAAGAAAGGTGAGCACACAGGTGTGACTCAGTAATAAAAAACAACAGTAGCGCAAGGGAAGGTTACATACTCATTCATAAATAATGTTTCTAAGAGAGCAAAAACCTGAAAGAAAGAGCAGATTATAATATAGAGCTACTTGTTATCATATAAATCCACCTGTATCAACTGTGTCAGGGAGCAGGAAACATTAAGGGGTCATAAAAATGCCCCAGAAAGATTAGCTGTCAAGTTTTAGTGCCCCCCATCCATTTAAATTCAAGACAAACCAAAACTGCGCACAGATCAAAGTAAGGGGTTGTTTGAAAATGAACCACACGATTCATCCAACAACCTAACTTAGTTGAGCATTAAAAGAACTAAAATTAAATGCTCCTTAACAGAAATATAACAGTGAGCTAAATGCTAACTCGCTTCCTACTTAACGCTGTAAAGAAGGTTGCAAAATATCCTGAAAATGTCGTTTCCTTCCTCAAGACAGGAGGCTCCAAACAGGCGCTAAATGACAAGGTATAATCATCTATAACGTACCTGTCTGAAGAGGAGTCCATCCGTCGTTGCCATCCTGGCGCAGTAGGATCTGCTGGTTACCCATAGCGGCTGAGCTCCACTGCTGAAGCCGGGGCAGAAGCGCCTGCTCCGGGCTGCCGCGTAACTCAAGCCTTCAGCGTTTGTCCTCAGCCGTAGCGTCGAAGCCAGGGCCCGCTGAACGGGGTTCACTCTGCTTATTACCGAACACATAGTCGCCGATTTGTCCTGATTTAAACCTCTTGTTAGCGGACAGCTCTGCCGCACGTATACGTAGGTACCGCAGAGAGGCCGTGGGTAGTAGCACTATGAACTCTGTGACTGTCAATCAGTCATTGGAAAAACAACAAAAGTAGTCCGGTGTCGTTTGGAAGCTCGACTGTCACCAGCTGCTTTTACGGGCTGGAGCCATGCCAACTTGTTTATTATTAAGCGGCAAAATATGGGTAAGTGAAGCTGCTGCCGGCTAACTTCCTGCACCGCTGCGTACAAACGGGTCTTCGCCGTCCTCGGTGAGACGCATGCGTGCTGGAATGAGGGACTGGCAACGTACACAACAGTCAGTGTTGGCAGCAGTAGCAGCGGCCTACGTGACTATTGGCATTTACGCTACCAGGCAAGTACACATCGTCCAAACACAACCTCATTACTGTGTATAAAACGCTCAGTCACCCGCTTTACTGGAGTAATACACATGGAAAACAAAACAAAAAAGCTTTGTTATGAGCTATATGAAAAAAAGTATTTGCTCCCTTTCTCGTTTATTTTAGTTAATCTTGCATGTTTCAGATCCTCAATCAAATTTTGATATTAAGATAACACAAGTAAATACAAAATGCATTTTGAAGTGACGATTTCATTGGCTGCAAGAACTGCAATCAAGTGTTTAGGATAACTGCCAATGAAGGCTTTATATCACTGTGGAGGAGTTTTGGCCATCTCTTCTTTAAAGAATTGTTTTAATCTAGTTACAGTGGAAAGTGCTCAAGCATGAAGGGCTGGTTGAAGTCATATCAAAGCATCAAAGTAGCACTTGACTAGGCCACTCAAAAACCATGTACTTGTTGGTATGTTTCCAATGATTGCCCGATCATAACTCAAATGCATTTGAAAGTCAGGCCACGAAATGATGACGCAGCATTCTCCTTCAGGATCTTTTATATTGTTGAATGATCAATCATTGACCTTAACTGAGGCAAGTGAGGCCTGCAGTTCATTAGATGTTGTTCTGGGTTCTTTTGTGACCTCCTGAACAAGCTGTTGATGTGCTTTTGGATTCATTTTGGCAAGTAGTTGGCTACAAATGGCCCATAGACGACAATGAGTTTGCCACCCCTGCTATAAGGTCACTGAACACACTTAAACAGTGTGAGAAACCCACTGAAAACATAATATAAGTTTCAAAACGTATTTATTATTCATTTGTTTTGAATGAATGAATAATTGGTTTTTATTTATAATATCTTGTTTATCTAGTCTTACTGGTCATACAAGTCGTTTGTACTAATAATTATATAATACAAATAGAAGGAAAAATATCAGAACTGTTTGGTTCTACAGTATATCAATACTTCAAATTTAGCTAACACAGGTTATCAGGTCATTTTCATCAAGTTACACTACTATACACCAGCAATTACATTTGGTGCACTTGGACACTACAAAGGCGCCATGCACTGTGATAACTGTTCAAATTTGTGGTCAGCAGCTGCGATCAGACAGGTTTTACAATCCCATTTTCACTTTGATTTATTTGTTGTTTTGTCAGCTACACTATCATGCCAATGCTAATAAATTTTTACAAATGTATCAGTACTGGCAGTAAATTTCTACCACTGATAATAGTGATAGTGTACGCCAGTAAATTTCTACAACGGACAATAGTGACAGTATACGCTATTGCAGAACAAACAACACTGATAGGCAGATACAAATCAATCTTTATTGTCAGTTATGTCAGTGTCAGATTTTAAGGTGTTGCAGAAACAGCTGTGGTGGTCTCAGCCAAATCCTCTGCTTTATCCTGCAACAAGAAATATTTAAACAACAAGGACAATTTAAAAAAACTTTATTGTATACGTCAGGAAATTACATTTATTTGTTATAGTGCATTTTGACTATGAAAAGTCCTGCAGGGTATAAAAAGTAAGCAGATTTCCTGCATTTTACTGATGTGTATCCCCCATATTCTTTTACTAATGCATCTAGTTTGCTTCCATCCTTTAAAGAACTAATATGTATCACAATGTTGCTTCTATAACCTTTGAGAGGATTTAATATTTAACCTTTAAGTTAACCTTCTTTTTTACTGCTGAAGTTTTATTATCTGCTATATAGCTAAAGCCCTTATCTTTCAAGGGTCGTAGTTCAAAATGAAAATAGAAAAGCATTTGTAGATAGACCTTGACACAGTTGCAGGAAATAAACCATGAGAACTTTGACTTCAACACAGAGCGACAGATAAAGATAGGTTTTACATTTACAAGCGGTGAGGAAAAGTGCTTTCCGTACCTGTATGTCTGTATATCTTTCAATCCACTGAAGCAGTTCAGTTACTCTGCTGTAGACGCCTGGTTTATTAGGCCGTGCGCATCCCTCTCCCCAACTCACCACACCTGCCAGCTTCCAATCCCCTTTTGATGTCTTACACACCAGGGGTCCACCACTATCTCCCTTAAGAGAAGATCATTTCACAAACAACATTTGTGAACATCAAATGGGAGAAACCCAAGTTTGACCTCTTGATAGATCGTAGAGTCCAAAAATATTTTATATTCTTCATGAACCTGTGTTATGTTTGTGGAGAGGAGATTTTATCTGTGTTGGTGTGTACCTGGCAAGAGTCCACCCCTCCGTCCACGGTCCCAGCGCAAATCATTCGAGGAGTTATGAAGAGACCATAGACATTCAAGCTGGAGCAGATGGATTGCGCTATTACCTTAACACGAGCCTGCCTTAACTCTTCCGACACATAGCCTGACAGAAAAGGAAATGAAAAAATCGGCAGCAAAAAGTCACTAGTGGAAATGCTGCACAGTTTCAAAATATAATGAATGTCAGGAAAAAGAAAAAAAGACTTTGTTTTTATACTTGATATTTTTTTAAATAGTAATTAAGTCTAACCTTAGCTTCAATGAGGATAATGTGCTGACAAATATGGCTCTTTATAAAGATTTTGCCCTAATGTTTCCAATTCTGAAACTATGATTTTGAGTTTTTGGAGGGTAAACACATAACAGTAACTAGAAAACTATTTGAAGCTCCAACTGAAATTGTACTTGTATTATCAAATCACTTTGTTTTAGATCCCAAAAGACTTTAGCTCAGC
This sequence comes from Benitochromis conjunctus, assembly GCA_015052645.1. NCBI lineage: Eukaryota > Metazoa > Chordata > Actinopteri > Cichliformes > Cichlidae > Benitochromis > Benitochromis conjunctus. The sequence goes on along the minus strand of VOQK01029837.1, from coordinate 88,170 downwards.
TGTTAATATCACAAACTGTAGTAAAAGTATCTGTCTTTCAGTGCAGTGCACCTGCGTTTTCATTTACGTATCCCCAGCCTGTGATCCAACAGTCTGATCCAGCAGGAAAGGACTCTCTTGGACTGGGTAAACAGACCGGTCGGACCCCACCTACAAAGAGCAGCAGTAAAGTGATAAAGGTTACCTCTCTCTCATGGTTGTGAAACCACGTAATTTTTTTTTTCCCCACCCAAGTTTATGGTTGTAATACATGTTTGTCACATGACTTAAACGTAAGTTTCACTCCTTCAGTAGATTTGTTTTTTGTGAGGTGTTGAATTTGTTCGTTCTTTTGTTTTGTTTTAAGTTTTGGTAAAAATTCAATAATTGTTTTGGCAATATGACAGCGATCGCAATGATTAGTGCAGTGATGTAAGCGCCCCATGTCTCCTCCTCAAGCCCAAAAGGAATACGCTTCTTGAAATATTTAATCTGTCCTGACCTTAATCATAATAAAAGTTTAAACATGCGTCAGGTCACATTAAGCTCTTTTCATGAGTCAAGTCTGAGTAAATACGGTTATAAAAGGAGATGGTGAAACCACTGAGCAGATTGTCTGTTTGTCTCGTGTGACATAAATCTGGCTAGTTTACATACATTTAACAAGTTACTAGACTCCAGCATTCATTGAGTCTTTGCCCTGATGAATGACAGCGCAATCCCTGTCTTACTCACTCGTCATGTCCATGTCGATGATGGTGCGCAGCAGCCCCACGTCGTAGTCATTGTCCTTGTCCTTAAAGTCAGGGTGGTAGAGGATCTGCAGTGCCCTGTAGTGTTGCCCCGGAGAGTTGTGTGCAATGCTTACAGTGCCTGCCAACACCATCCAGTCTGCTACTTGAAGCATGTTATTTCTGCAGGAGAGTGACAGAAAAGTTTGTGGATAGAGTTCGGTTTAAGAAGCGCTGTTTGTGCCTACTAATTTTCACAGATTTTTTTTTTTCATAATATCACTGCAGTCTCCAGCATTATTACAATCACGGTTTAGGCCTCACCCATAGCCAAATTACATGTATTCCCTTTTTTCACTTTAGGCTTGAAAACTTTAGGAGCTGCTTTTGGTTTGTAATTGTGCTCAAAAAATCTGCACCCATGGCTCATAATCCAAATTGAACACTCACGGGGAACAGAGCGCCCCTTTCGACAGAGCTCCATCTGTGATGTGACCAATAAGCTCTGATGCAAAAAGCCCAAAAAGGTGTTACTTCACCTTTTACCTGCTTTTGACCTGAACATAACAGGAACACGGTGTTACCTTGGACTTAACAGGTGGTCGCGACAAACAGCCTTTGCTAACTGGCTGTACCAGTAACTGAACTCACAAACACTTTTTCCCTGTGATTCCTTGTGTCTCTCTTACAAAACAAAGCAGTGTGCTGCAGTGATCACCCAACGAGGAGAGATGATGGCACCACCACAGACGTGTCTCCCCCTCCACTGCATGCTGACTTGCCAGCCCCAATCGTTCTTTGTAGCTAAGGTCCCTCCAACAATACGCTGACCATTACTGACCAGAACTGTGCAGTCTGGATATGAGATGAAGAACACGAAATCAAGCAAACAGACAACGAGGGCAAAGAAAATAAACTGCAAAAGCTCTTTTTAAAGAAATAAGATAAAGGTGATTGAATTATTTTTAAGAATTTAGGTGTTTAATGTCAGAAATGATTATGGTAATAAAACCTTTTCCATGAAAAGGCTTAGAGAAGTATAGCCATAACTGTCAGATGCTTGATGGATATGTAATTAGCATCTTTTGTTTGAGAGAGATAAGCAGTAAATTCGAGTGGCACTGAAGATTGCCATCCCTGGAGCTTTGCAGACAAAAACGCATTAGTCACTATGAAATTTGCATTCTTTACCTGCAGTTGTATTTCCCGTCTGGTTCATTGGATGCTTGGACAGAATGGGCCTCTCGGTTGGGACAATGCAGCTCCCTTTCCCACCACAGAGAGGAGGTGATTGACCCACCTCAGACGGAAACAGCAAGAACTTAACTAATTTGAAAAGACAGAAAAAAACCCCAAAACCGATGACACAGTACATTATCTCAAGCGGATAGTGAAACATTAACATGAAAAACTCCTCATACTGAGATCAGTCTTAATAGCTGCTGGATTCAAATAATTTTACTCTGTCTCTACGTTTTTGTTTCACTTTTACCAACAATATAATTTATTTCCCAGAAGGAGGCTTCATAGAGGATTTAATAACTGGCAAACTGAATGTTCAGAACTAATTAACTTCATTTTTCCCCCCTGATTTCATTTGCATTTAATCCTAATCAGAGAACCCTATTATCTATGCTCACTGATGTGTTACAGAAAGCAGTAAGGCTGAATGATATAATTGGGTTTTTATTACAATGATACTAAAGTGGCATATTATGATGTAGGACATTCCAAGTTTTTGACTCTTTGTGCAGCTGGCAAAAAGTCTACAGAGTTAAAACTAGATTTTCTTTTTGCAGTAGGAGTGGTAACTGCATGATGAGATAAAATTAACTCTGAGGTTAGTTTCAATGTGCTATTGATGTACTGGAGGTACCTTGCTTTTCAGAGTGGGTTACCTAAAATAGCAGAAGCGATGATCACTTTTATGGTGACAAAGATTCCCACAAATATTAACAGGTCACGAGATGTACAGGCTTGGGATCTTGCATCTGCAAACAAATAATAATAGAACTATTAAAACTTTGCAAAACTTTACAACTTATCCAAATGAGACTTGTAGGGGGCTAGAGTCTATATTAGCTATCGCAGGGTGAAAGGCAGGTCACCAAACTGTCACAGGGTTAACTCAGGAAGACAAGAAACACCAGTTAGCTTTGGATGTCTTTGGACTTTGAGAGGAAGTTGGAGGGAGCCCATGCAGCCACAGGGATAACGTGCAAACTCCACACAGAGCCTGCCAGTGGATTCAAATCCAGGCTCTTTTTGCTGTGAGGCAATAGTGCCACCCTATGATAATAAGCTATCTGGCTTCATTTGACTATTATATAAAAGTGCGCTCTGTAATTTGAGTTGTATTGTTATTGTGAATATAACTTCCATCATTATTAAACGTTTATTAAAATGTTGCTTCAGCCAGTCTAATATGTTTTACTTGTCTTAAATGTTTTTAGCTGTGTAAATTCTTCTGTGTGCAACCTAATGTAGTGATGCATATAGGTCGAGGATGGAAAACGTGTGCTCATAGCTGTGATTATAGGTTTGAACATACAAACAGGTGGTGTAAGCAGATGTTTAGGCTACATTTACAGTTAAAGTATGCAGCCGTTAGACTATTTATAGTTTATTATTTAAACCAGATGACTGGGGTGATGAGTGTGAGGGTGAATATGCATTTTTGGGACAAAAGTTCTGCTCAGACAACCTCAAAATCCTGAGGACAGAACACATCCATAATATGTAAAGCATGAGTTGCATGAAATATAAGTAAGAAAAAAAAACAAACACTTTGAAATCAATTTAGTGCTTCACTGATACAGTTGAGATGGATTACTACTAGTGAGATGTGAAAACTCTCCCTTCCTCCAAGCTGCGTTTGCATCGACAGGGGAACAAATGGTTACGTTTTTGGCAACTAAATCATGAACTCCAGTAGATAATTTATGCTTTTTCTTCGAAGGAACCACTTTTTTTGTTCAACATATATAACACTGCGATGCTGCCTACTATGGTGTATTTGTAACACTATGATGACGGTACAGTGTACAAAATACAGACTGAAAAAGACTGGGGCAAGTTTTTTTTTTCTTCCTTAAATTAAAATGGAAGAGAATGGAGAAGCTGATAAGATGAGCTTATCTTCAACTCTACATGCCTGAAGGTGAGACGAATGAGAGACTGAAACGAAAGCCATGAATTCTTTATAATTCTTTTCATGATCAGATAAAAAGATCAGATGATGGAGTAGAAAAAAAGAGGCAGAGAGCTGTTTAACATGCTGCGTGGTACTCTGATTTACTAAAACGTGATATTTTTATTTTGAAAGTTTAATTGCCAAAAATTGTTGCATTATATATCCACGGCCTTGCCAAAAGCTAATGACACATAGCGTAGATGCGTAAAAAATTCGTTATCGATGCAACTGACAGTATCAGTTTGACAAGTGTAATGATAGTAATCGTTAAGTTATGATGCGGATTCAAAATTACAAATGAAACACTTCTTTTTTTCTTTTCTTTTCTGGAGAAAATCCAGTCACCACAGTATGAAACCTTTAAATATTTCACGCCCAACAGCTCCAAGGCCACTATGGGGTCAAAAAGTAATAAAAAAATAGATTGCACAGGCGCAATAGCTGCCTGTCTGTGTGTCAGAAAATCTATGTATCTCATCAAAGTTATAGTAAATGACCAAATGACTGGATAGAAGTGGGAGCTGGAGTCAGACACATATGTGCTATTTTTCAAAATCACATTAAGGCTGCTTCCTCAGGAGGGGTTCAGAGTATGCATGGAGAGATTGCAGATACTTTGAGAAGTGAGAGTAGAGTGTGCAATGGAAACACCGCTCTAAGGAGTGCAGTAGTTATTTGTTCTTAAGAGAAAAAAAACCTGTCAAGACACGTCAAAATAAAGCTTGCATGGAGCAGTGTATAACACATTTGAAGAACCGGTGAGGCACACAATCACTGTATCGCACAGTGTGTGCGTTTCATGAATTCTGAGCACATATCTGTTTCTGGTAGGCCTGCAGTGACATATGGGAGATTTGTCTTCTAAATCAACAAAAATAGTCTCCTCACACACTTTATGATTTATTATCATTTTCACTTTTAACCTTTAGGATATAAGATGCATTTATAATTTACTCAACCAGTGTTTAACTGTCATTATGTGCAGTGCAGTGTTGATGTGTAGCTCATTGATGTGTTTGCCTTCAAAGACTAAAAGATTTAACTATTTACCACAGAAATGTAAGTGATGATTGATTAAATATTAGGTTCCGGTGCTCTGGTAATTAAAAATGAAGCATCTACACGTCAATTTTAATGATTAAGTCATCTTTTGGAATTCACACACTTTGCTAATAATATTTGATTTAAATCAATTTCCTCCCATAAAACCACAAGTTACACCTCAGCAGTAAATGGCGTCTAACACAAGTACCGTTCCTCGCTTCAATGTAAAGCTGCATCATCCAGCTTCATTTTGAACATATCTGCTTATCTAACTTTCAGGTTTAAAGCAAATGGGTACAGTATATCTTCTAAAATGCCAAACTCTTCCTTATCTGACATGGTGGTATTTTTGTAAAATCTTTGCGTAAATTTTTCTAAAACGTTTCAGGATTTTAGGAACGGTTTGTCTACACTTTACAGCCTCCCATGAACAAACTCCATAAAGTAATCTTTTTCAAGCTTGTGGAAAGAATAAACTGGCCTGCACAGGACCCTGATCTCAAAGATCCCTTGAAGTGTGACCAATCTTCTCTTGTAAGTAAAATGTATTTCTTCAGTTATTTGTGTGAAATTTATTTGAATTTGAGCACAAATGTGAAGACAAAAACATTTCACTATCAGTGTACTTCTTTTCCCGCGTCTGCTGGGCTCAAAGATCTTAAGGAATGCTTTCTCAGAAAAGGAGAGGCTGTTACACCAACAGATAAAGCCTTCTGCACCGCAGGTTTAAAGATTGCATGTAACTGCAAAGCTTAGCACTTATAGAAATGTTAGTTATGAGCAAAGCATGTTGGCCCCCGTGTTTCAATGTGTGATTTTTCCTGGCACGTTATCAAAACTGTACATTGAGGTAACACCTTTAATTATTGCCATACCTGTCACTCCATCATGTAGCTCTTTTGGAAACATGATACCTATTGATGTGTCCTGCAGTGGACCTCCATCTGTTTGAATCCTCTGCTGAACTTCTTGAGGATTATCACTACAAGGAGCTGCTGGCGTCACATTTTTTTGATCTTGGGCTTCTGAGGACACTGAACGAGAAGGTGACCCTTCAAGAGGTTGCGGCTCTGGGGTTTCATCAGAAAAGGGCAGATCTTCTGGATGTGGGTTTCCATTAGTTGTGGGTTTATACTGGGGCACGAGTGTGAGGACTGTAGAAGGGACCAAAGACGATATGCTCAACACTTCATGACTGATTGAACTTTGAAAAGATGTTGATGCCCAGTGCTGAGGCGATGAAAAGTTTGGTGCGTCCGCTTGATGACGGGAGCTGGTGCTGTTTTTCTGGGCCTGAAAATCCATACTTTTTAAGTCTTGTTGCACACAAACACAGAAACGTCGGCTAAAGCCTGCAAAATTAACAAAGTTATGACAAAACATGAGCTTCGAACAATGCATCTGTAAGAAATACATTAAGAAATACTGTAAGACATTCTAACTGATTTTGACTGCTAGAATTTACACATATTATAATGTATATGAAGTTTAATATGGGCTGTTAGACTGCAAATACATTACTGAAACTATTAATTACTGTATAAGAAAAAAAAAGGTCTAAAAACCACCCAAACGCAGGCATGGTGCAAGAAAAATACTAATTAGTCCACAAAAAAATTACTCAAAGTTATTCAAATTGCAAAATAAGATCATAAATAGTACTCTTAAAAAAATAGTTCTATTAAAAATATGAGTGGTTGCAACTTTTCTGTGATAAATGTGAGCAAGAAAAGACATCTGTTACCCACACTGTTCATAACACAACAACTTTTGTGACTGTCTTGTGTGTCAGTCTCATCAACATGTATTTTCAAGAGCGCTCACCTGAATGTCACCCATGCAGATTTGCACGTATTGGCTTCATTTGTATTCACGGGATTATTTATCCACACGCCTCCTCCACTTATTAAACCGGCTTGTACCACAGCCAGGAAAAGAAATGCATCACTGGGACACCGTCAGTGACAAGACTCCAAAGGTGCCTGCTGGTTCCTCTGCATCTTTAATCCAAAGATATCTGCTCTCCTACTGTGAATCCATCCTCTTCAGCTCACGCAGGTTACAGTTTGTCACTCCCGCTCTTGTGATTCTGCAGCTCACCTCGTCCTCCTCAGTTACCACTTAATCCTTTCATTGTGTCACACCCTTCAGCACCTTTCCCCTTCTCCTTCCTATCTACTCTTCCTCCTTCTCCAACTCGGTTTTTTCCTCTGGACAGAGCAGGCGAGGCTGCAGCAGTCGGGCCAGTAACAGATATGTTGTTGCTGGCAGTCTATGAAATATGCATGGGGATAATTGTGCGCTTAGGTCAGAGTTTAACAACAGAAGGTAATCTACATCATACCAATGAGCCTCTTTCACTCACAAGTAGGCCACTGTGTGAGTACAGACACAAAAACATAGTTCAGTTTCATGCAGATGAAGTAGATATGTATCTAAGAATAAAGTTCCCATTATGAATCTGAAGAGGCAGGATAGTTTCTGTCTTTTTGTGCTCATTCTTCTCAGTGGTGTTTTGTTCATCCTATCAAATTACTGCGTGAGAGGGCGCAGAGTGGTGGCAGTGACAACTGACCCGTCGTAGTGTTACTCCACCTGTTCTAGGTTACACTGAATTTACTTCTGGGAGCAAGCACAGAACATCGGCATTGGACACGCAGACGCATAAGGCCCCAGCCAATCATCAGGCTTGAATGTTTCTCTCTCTAAAGACAGATAACCACTGCACAGTCATGCCATACAAAGCAATAGTTTACAGTACAAAACAAAAATTCTAAATTCAAATAGTACCTGTGCCGCCGTGGCTTTAATTGTATCAGTCTCATAGATTTTAAGTTGTGTAAATGGAGAATCTCCCTCACATACAAAAGTTAGTCATGACTTTGAGAGCAATTCTGCTAACAACTAACCTCAGCGTTAGTTAACAAAGTCAGTAGAATTTCATCTATAAGGATCATGAACATCTCCATCAGAATTAAAATATTTGACATATTTTTGGAGCTATGTGGCCACCTTAAAAAAACGATCTTGAGATATCTTGTTTCTTTGTTATTTAGCTGAGCAAACTGTCACTGCCTTCTCTATTATTGGAGCAACTATTGTGATTTTATTTTTTTATCAACTGTTTGTTTTATGTAATGTTTCATGGTTTGGTACTGTTTAGAAGCGCTTGCTTGTTGTAAATAGGAGGAGTTTTA
>VOQK01029837.1:57910-76584 GCA_015052645.1 Benitochromis conjunctus | reverse complement strand
GCTATTGTAAAAATACCAAAATAAGATGAAGGTATGTGAGCAAATTTGATAATACATTACATTACAATACAATACATACAATTTGAGTAGCCTTCAGCTAAGAGGGCCCTCTCCTGTGGAGCCATCTCAGGAGACAGACACCTTTTCTGCTTTTAAAGATTAGACGGGAAACTTTCCTTTTTTATAATGTTTATAGTTAAAGCTGGATTAGGTGTACATGAGCCTTCTTTTAGTTATGCTGCTATAGGTTCAGACTGCTGCAGGACTTAATGCAATGCACTGAGCACTTCTTCCACTCTCACCTCTTTTCACTCCCTCATACAAGAGGACAAAGTATGGAGACAAAAAACAAAGAAATATCATTAATCAACGTCACCATATTTTTGTCTAATCTCTCTCATAGTGTGTTTTGTCCTGTTTCTCTGTGTTTTATTTTTCTCTTCTCTTTAACCACACTTTCTTGACTGTTGTGGTTCATTACAGTACTGAATACCTTATAGTACACATTGGCACTATATAAATAAGCCTGAATTAAATTCAATTAAATTCACTTTGTTCTGTGAGCTTAGATGTGTTCTGTGCCTTCACTAGATATAGAAGGATATCTTGAAAATTAATGTCTTAGAGTTAGGAGGTGTCTGGAGGTGGATTTCAGGGTGAAACAGTTTGTGAATGCACCAGCACACAGTGTGACAGACGACAAGTGAAGATTGAGCATGGACACATGGTGCAAAGAACACCTCATCAATTAGTCTGCATTTCCCACTGCTTACCGAGCACAATAGCAAGCATCTGAGTCGCCTTCCGCTCCTTCTGCTGAGACAGCCTCCCTCTCACCCTTTCCTTGGTGATGCCCCATTTCTCTTTGCCTCCGCTGCGCTCCCTCCATCCCTCACGGCCCCTCATGCCATCCTCAAGGGTGGGAGGACGAGGTGTCAGAGCCGATCGTGTCACGGTTGAGGGGAGAACAGGAGCAGGTCCAACTGAGATGGACAGGGAGATCCGGGGTCGTCCAGATTTCGAAGAGGCCTGAGTAGGAGGGGGAGGAGCCAGGCTCTGCTCATTCTGCGGCAGGAAATGACCTGGCTCCACTTCAAGAGGGTGAACCACCGCCTCTTTAACCAGGCTCTGTGTGAGAATGACATAAAAATGACAATAAAAAGAGAATCTGTTTGGACTGAGTGCTCGCTTGGGTTATGACCCTCACCGCTTTCTTGCGCTGTGGGGTAGCAGAGGCAGGTCTCAGGATCAGGGTGCACAGCTTCACATCTTCTGGTTGTGTACACTTGTTCTGAAATGGAAGAATGCCATGTACGTTGAGAAGAAAAGATTAAAAACCAGAACTCTATAACTGATAACTCACAGTATAATATGTTTGCTGGTAGGACAAGAATCTAGTATCCTCTTATGGAAACTACACTGTGCACGAGATAAAGTGTGTGTATCTAAAGTAACAAAAGTGGTTTTTCAAATATGATACGAGACTGTTGTTGACTTCATCTAAACTTTTTATCTCGGTAAATAAAAAATTGCAAAATGACTGGAAGACAAATCAAACTGTTTAGCTTGATAAACATTAGTCTAGTATGAAATCTACCTTCCGGTGTCGGTGACCTTCTCCTGCTTCAGCCACACCTTGTGCGAGTAAAGCGTGTCTGCGTGGCGGGGCGGTGCGTCTGCCACGTTTGCGCAGCACCAGGCAGATCTGCGCATACACCAGCAGTGTTACAATGAAAGGAACGTAGAAGGAGGCCACAGACGAGTACACCACAAAGGCCGGGTCTGCAAAGCTGCATGTGGTGCCTTCACGATTAGCTAATGGGCAGCAGAAAAAAGAAAAAGGGCCAAGAATGGATATAGTACAGAAACCTTTAGGGATAATTGCAAGATGTATCTGTCTATGTGTGAAGTACAAAGTCAAAAGGCAAGAGAGGATAACCTAGGATTCAAACTAGTGCAGGATTTAACTATTATCAGAGCTATTATAAAGAGAAGGGAGATGCTACACAAGTAATCCTGAATAGGAATCTGTGGCTCTGCTACCCAAAAACCAATGAACAGCCCAACTGGGAAACTGATGCACAGTTGAGGTTGGCGGTGGGCAAATCTACTCTCTGCTAATCATAGTACAGATGTATGGAAGAACATATTCAGTTATTCTGTTTTAAAGGCGCTGTTAACGTTGGTCATCTGTTTCCACTCCTTCTCACCTATAATAACCATCTGTTGAATTTACCATTCAACTCATTCGTTTCTTCTTGATCTTGAAACTTTTTGGAGCGCTTTAAGAACACCATGTTAAAAATGTTAATTCGTGAAGTGAAACGCTGTTTTCATTGGAGTTTCATCAAAGCAACATTTGCAAGCCACCAATGATGCAACGCGATCCTTTACACACAAACGCTGGGGCAGGAAGCGAATGAACAGTAATGCACAGAGCACCTTTCAAATGCCGTGCTGTAATCTACGAGCAACACATTTCTGTGGAGAGAGAATGTTTTTCACACTTTGACTTACATCATTTGGTATGGTGCTGCATTTGGACCCACAACTGAGGCTGCCGGATGCCTCTTGCTCACCCTCACATTACTTTATGTTTCCCCACTTATTCTCAAGTGGCCGCCTTTGAGTTCAGTGCGAGTGCTTTCAAAGCTGAAGTCCCTCATCACCAACTCGTGCTCACTGCAGAGTCAAATGGACTAGACAGCACCAATTCTCAGGGTTTATAGATGAGAAGGAGGAGGGGGTCTGCCTGTACCTAGAGGTGGAGCTGCACTGTGCTTCTCTAACTCATAGCTGTCTCCAATAACGTTAGCTGCTGGGCACCTTCCCTTCTGCTACTACTGTGAGACAATTTTAACCACTGATGATCCCAACATAAGGAAATGCCACTGAATGCACAGCATATTCATAAATTCATATAGTTAATAACTTTTTTCTTTTGAAAGAGGAATAATCAAATTTAAAGACGCTTTGGAAAGACTATATTTATATAAAAGAAGAAACAGTCCTATAATTTTAAAGAAATTAATTTACAGCTGAGCCCTGAAAAAGTCAAAAATGATCAGATGGCACTGTTACCAGTGTTGTTCAGCCCAAACAGTAAAGGGCAGGAGATGGCAAAAGAAAGGAACCACACAACCGAAATCATCACCGCCACCCTCCTCCTGGAGCTGTATCTGGTGTTGTAGAGCAACGGCATTGCCACCGCTGTGTATCTGCAACAACACATACACACAGACACATTAGCGCGCCTCCTACATGTTCACTCATGGTTCCTGTGTCTTGACATGCTAAAGCTAACAAAGCTCGTGTGTCACAGTCTGAAGGACACAAAAATATAAAACTGCCAGTACATCAAAAACAATTTGAGTTGTTTTTTGGGAATGCAGGTCTTTAGTGTCTTTAGTGAGCTGCTTTATTCCCAACTGTGAGCACAGGGTCAAGTATAAAAACACAGAGAGTCATAAAAGGATTCCTTTGTTGTTCAGGTGTTATAATATAATACAGTATTTCAATGTCCCCAAAGAGACACAGACAACGTGCAGACAAGTCAAGGACAAAGAACTGTCGTGCAGAGCTGGACATGGCTCTCCAACATTTGGCAGACGCTTTAGTCTACACCAACAAGATTTACGATGAAACAATATCACAAGTACTCTAACTTAATGTGTTTGCATGCTAACAATTTCTACTTAGCGCTAAACATCCAGCACATACAGTTTAAAAAAACATTAGAGTTTACTGAAATTAATAAATAAATGAAACAATATACTGTAAGTCTCGGGTTTTTGAATCCCAGTTTACTCATTTTTTTGTCTGGCATGAGGAGCCATTACTGTAAGTATTATATAGACTGGGGTGTCAACATGACTGTGGGTATGTTTCACAAAGCACTTTGCTCCTGATAAATACCCCCTGTATTAAAATAAAAAACTGAACTGAGGATTAAAATCCAAAGTTGTTCTTTATCATTAATCTTAAGTTCAATTTCAGAAAATAAAGCTTAAAGTAAAATACAAAATAATTACTCCACACTAGCCGCATAAACATTATTTAGATTGATCCTATTTGTTATTTTGCAGCATACACCAGATGACTTTGCATAAAAAGTGCTCCTCGATCTGATGTGGACATAAGCGCCATTAAATCAAAGCACTTAAACTCAGCTCTGTATGCTTGTAATGGGTCACTTTGGGGGCTTTGAGCCCTGACAGCTTTGCTACTGCATTATATACAAATGACTCTCTGTGGATTCAACAAAACAATTTAGAGACTATCCTTAGATGCTATAACAAGTTACACAAGGCCAAAGTGGTGCAGTCTAAATGTGTTACTTTGTCAGAGGAATTAGGACCCAATTGTAGACGGTCTGCCCGCCGGGTGTCTGGACACCTCTCGCCGGACCATTAAGAGGGCATCAGGTGGAACACTTAATCAGGTTTTTTATAGTTCCACTAAAGCTAACACTAATGAGTGTCGTAACTGTGTCATTACCAGCTGGACAGACAGATGACTGCAGCAGAAAGAAGTTTCTATTCGGCTACTGAGTGACAGCTGGATGATGCCAATGCCTTTAAAGTTTTTAGTGGGGTTTGTGTAGGTAATGTATGTAAATGCATGCTCTTTGGTTAGCTTTTATTTGCATGGCCAAGCAAAAACTTATAAAGGTCAAGATAAGGTGGAAGAAATACCATAGTAATTTACTGTCATGTTTTTTGGTTAAAAATGACTCATATAATGTCAAGTAATTTACAACAGAATAACTTGTTCCCCCGCTGAAGGGGAATACGGAAGAGGAAGATAAACTGTTAGAATAGAAATGAGGTGAGCTCAACAAATAAGAGGAGACACACAGAGAAAAGAGAACAAACAACCAGTAAAGGTGATAATGTGAGAGTAATTTTTAGGCAAACATCCACCGGTCGATGCTGATGGCGCAGAGGTTGAGGATACTGGCGGTGCACATCATGACGTCCAGGGTGAGCAGGATGTCACAGTGGATGAGACTGAATCGCCACTCTCCCACCACCTTCAACAAAGAAAATAGGTTTTACTCACTTTTAATTTGTTTAACCTGGCATCACGTCACTCATTTTGGACATTTTTATTTATGTGCGTCAATATTAACTAGGCTGGTTCAAACTTTTGCTTCTTATTGGATTATTCAATATTTAATGTTTTTATTTTATTTTAATAAAGATCATTACTTCCTTTTGAAATTTAACTACAAAGACTGTCAAAAAGATCGAGACAAAGGATTTGCCTTTACCCAATAAATAATGCAGAAATAAGTATTTTTGCACTCTAACAGTGATTGCTGTGCACCAAGGGATTTTTTTTTAAATGAAGTCCCTTGGATCTAAAAAACATAAATGACTCTTGACTGAAATCAGAGTAAAACAGTGTTTATAATTACTAAATAATTAATCAGTGATTTAATCAGTAGCCAATCTGATATGTGACAAACGTATGTGTTATTTAATGGCCAAAACACTCAGTGATTCCATGTTTCTTTGAATAGGTTATAATAAAATAAAGATAAGTAACCGTGTAACATCACGTTGACTGGTCTGGTATATGTGAGTGGGTATTTTTTGTTGTTAGAAGTTCAAAAAGAGGACCCAACTACAGAACACAGAGGCAGCACCTACACAAACAAAAAGGATAACTTTAATTAAACTCAGGACAAACAAAGGGAGATGATAGGACAGAAAGTGCCTGGAGAACTGATGACAACTAAGACAAAGTTCAGAAGTCAGAAAAAAATAATCAAACAGTGTAACTAACACAAAGAAAGGAAAAAAGAGAATAAAACAAAGGAAGTACGATAACCAAAGACACACAAGGGAAGTTTTTTTTGTTGTTAATAAAACACGAAGGGCAAACCAAAATGCGAGAAGACCTGACAGGTCAGAATATTCACATTATTAATAAGTCATATTATTTTCTTGATTAACATACAAATTTTATCCATGATGTCATTCTGTGAACTTCATACTAACGAAGATGTATTCGTAGTGTTCATTTTCAACCAGCAGTCCACAAACCAAAGCTACTGAAATTACTATAAGATGCTACACAAAAGAGCATAAGTGCAATTTTGGTAAGCTGGTTATCAGTCAGCTTACATTCTTCAGCAGAAAACTCACTTTTCTGCTGATTATCTAATATATTATTGGTCTCATATGTTTTGTGTTTGTTCGAAAAAAGGCGGAAAACTACCGAACAGTCTTATCCACTTGATTTCCTGCATCTAAGGATTTGAGTCTCTCTTCTCTTTGTCTTTGTTCAGAACCACAAATAAAAGAAGGAAAAACAAACAGAAGTGCACACACACCTCCAGGTATACGCCCCAAGGCATGACCAGCGTGGCCAGCAGCAGGTCGGAAACAGCCAGCGAGACGATGAGGTAGTTGGTGGTGGTCTGCAGGGCTCGTTCTCGAGACACCGCCACGCACACCAGCACGTTACCAAACACCACGCAGAAGATCAGGAGGACTAACAGCACCGCGTAGAAGTTGTATGGTGGAGAGGAGGGTGATGCAGAGCTGGTGCAGTTGGAGGAAGTCAGCAAAGAGGAAGAGGATGTGGGGAAGGATATGGGGGAGTACGAGGGGTCATTGGTGACATAGACAGAGAAATTATGTTCAAGGGAGGAGAGAGGGAAGGAGGGAGAGGGGGCGTCGTCTGACTTGTTGAGTAAAGTCATCTTGCTCCAGTGAACATGGTCAGGCTGAAAATTAATGACACAAAAAAGCGGGAGAAAAATAATTACTGTGGGGCCCTTCATGGCCCACTGTGCATTTGATTCAGTCTTTTAAAATAGATCCAAAGAAGAGTGGCTACTTTTTCTGACAGGAAAGGAGAACGAAGGGAACGCTTATTATTGGAACTTTGTCTTTGGTCGCACCTCAGGCACACAGCTTTGCAACCACACAAAGGGGCGCAGAGTAAAGGAAAAGCATTGGAGGTAACAATACTGCACGCTCAGGCACACAGCAAAAGTCACCCGAGTTTATCTAAACCATCGAACGAAATAAAGGATAAACAACAAAATCTCTAACAGGGCTTTTTCTGCTGAACATTTTCAATTCATGAAAAGAAAATCAAATGCTCGGTTCAGTCATGACAAATAAACTGTTTGTTAAGTTAGTTTTTACGCTCCCGTTAGTTGCCTGGATTTTTTTTTCTGCTGCTGCCACGCAATGTTTTATTGTAAAAAGGAGAAGTTATTTACTATTTGTCAGCTAATCATATTTACATCACTGACAATCAACTTCCACTTAAAAATGATGCAAAGACAGATTTAAAAATACTGAAAATCATTCTTGGTTTATGTCTGTGTGTGAATTAAGAGAGCTGAGCTCTGTACTACAAAGCAGTAGTACTTATCTTGTACTTTTCTGCTCTACGAATGGTAGTTCACTTCTCACAGGAATAAATTGCAGCAGTAACTTAAAACTGCAACTACTCGAACACAGGATGACGTCTCTGTGTTTTCTGTGGAAAAAGACTCCATATATGATCCACAAATGCAGCTTTTAGATTGGTTCGTTGCCGCCAACAACACCCCTTTTGTGTAAACGCACAGGGGAAATTAGAAACGCACGCGTTAAAGCAAGTCATCTACTAAACGGAAGATTGGTGCTTCAGTTCCTGCCTGCTCCAGTCTGCATGCAGTATGCTTGTGCAAGATACTGAACCACAAGTTGCTCTCCAATCCATCCATCAGAGTATTTGCTAGAAAGCACTTAAGTGTAGAAAAAAAGGGCTTGTGTGAATGAGGTATTTTGTTAAAGGCCTTTTTAGTAGATGAGAGTGCTATATAAGAACCAATCCACTTACCTCTTACATGTGTAATGTAATACTGACTGAACATACTGACACTCACTGACCAGCATGCTTCTAATGGCAAGACAAACACTTCATCTATAGCCTGTAATTGCACTGTGACGGCTTATAGCATTTATGAGCTGTATGGATGCTCATCACTGACTGTCAGTATTCTGTTTGTTCTGACATGCCTCCCACACATGAAAGATTTAACACAGTCAGTCATATTTGATCAGTTATGTAGGTATTATCAGTGTTCAATGCACAAAGGTTTTACCTACATAGCCTGCCCATAGCATAAAAAGAATGATTTATGACAGGGCAGTGAGAGAAACATTAATCCACATGTGCAATGCATGCATTAGTGTGTTGGGTGAACTGTGTGAAAACGTTAATTAATTGCCTCGTTTTTGTTCTTTTATTTTTAGGACACATTATTCACTGACTGCTCTCTATAAGCCACGCTCTCCCTTGGCGATATTGATGCTCAGTGGTACTCACACACAGCTAGTTGATGTAAGGGTGAACTAAGGACAGTGCAATTCTTTTCACCAAAGGCCCATCAGGAGTCAAAAGCTGCCGCTCAAACCCAGTTTGTGAGCTCTACAGAATAACTCATGACAAGTTGCTAAGAAATAAAGTAGTGCTACATATTTTTGGGAGGAGAAATGTGGATTGTTGTCAGCATACAGATGAAGTGCTGAGAAATTGATTTTTGCTGCACACGTTTTGCATCATAATGTTGCAATCTTTCTGTTATGAGAAAAAAAAAAAAACCTTCATGTGTAGACTTTATTCTAATGTCACACTGAAGCTGATGTTCTGTAAAAAGATGCAAATGACAAGAATGATTTTTAGAAATCTTTGTTTTTAGGGGAATCATTAGACTCAGCACCCCAGTATCCTGAAACGGCATGTAATGCTCATTTGCGTGCTATCAAAAGAATGTGTTTGTTGCATTTGAAACAGAATGAGAACTTTTTCTGTTGTTTTTGTTGCAGTTTGTTTGGAAATAAAATCTTGAAACCAATTCCAGAGGGTGTCTGTTGGAGAGAACAGCCTTATCTTTGTCATTTACTAAACACATTTCGCTTTAGACAAATGAAGGAAAGCAATAAGATTAATCAATGAAAACATTAGTAACGATACCTCCAATCTAATCCAGACTTTTCTTTGAAACCTGCAGTAACCTGCTACTGATGAGAGGAGACATGATATAGATATACGAGAACTTCTCTTCCCCTCGCTTATAAGTCTTGGGCTCTCTTCTGTTACACTCAAACACAGAGGCTGTACGGTAGCATGCAAAAAGCTGCATCAAATATTTATCGGCAACAGGAAGTTGAAACGGACTACTGACTGGCAGCATAACAGTTTGAATTTTCCTGTTAGTCCAGAGGTCACGAATGAATTCAGTGATACTTTTACCACCTTAGCACCACCCACTCCATCATGTGCATCACATTACAACAACTGACTGACTCTGACTTCTACTCTGGATTGTTAATCAACCCATATCCTAGGCAAGTTCAACTGAACAAATCAGTAGACCAACCACTGGCAACAGCATCTAAAGACATTCTCATGTGTATTGATTTCACAAGATACAATCAGAGATCTATATGGCACATTTCCAACCCCCTTGACAATATGAAACTAGTATAAAAGGTGGATTTGGTGAGTAAATCTAATCAACATTATCGCCTTGAATTTAAATTGAGGTCTTTTAGCCATGGTGTAGCCTAACTGCTGCAAGGGAGCCAGCCGTGCACCAGTCCAACATAGCACATCACTGTATGCACAATGCATACCACAAACTAACCTTTTTAACCTGCACTGAACTGCTTAGCACACATTTTATGCAAGCACAAAATTACTATGATTCAGTTAGTTTTTCAAAACATTTACAAAAACTTGATTCAGCAACAGATCACGCATAGATCCAATATCTGATTCAAAAACTCTAAAATGAATTAGCACATGACATAAGATTTAAAATTACAGTTTATAAAATTACAGTCGTTACCTTTGAAAATAGCTTCATCTTCCTCCCCTGTCCTCTCTTTCTTACAACTTTGTGTATCACTCAGGGTTTCACAATGACACGTATTTTCCTCTCTGAATTTTCCTGCCACTTTAAGAAGATTATTCCATTCATGCTTCCACCTCTTCTGCCTCTACACTGAAGTACCACAACCACAGCTTTATATCTGCATGATGTGTTCAACGTGTAAGCGGGTCATGGGATGTCATTATTTTCTTACGACTGAGTAACTATCTCCACGCAGTCACATGAAAAATTCATTCATGACATTTTATATTAGCCTGCCTATCAGATTTTATTGCTCATTAATTGAAATTATCAGACTGCTGTTCTGGATTGATCGGACCTATTGTAACGCCTGTATTTGTATACATAGTAAATGCTGTAAAAAAAATAAAATAAAAAAAAATGCAGAAAACCAAAATTGTATTTTTATTTAGAGACACAGCTACAACATAACTTGTAATAAGCTCATTGACAGATCATGGAAAAACTCTTTAGTTGCAATCTTCACTTGCTCACTAGAGAATCACTTGTTTCCAGTAAAGACTCTTGGCCCATTTCCTTGATATCTTTACTTGTTTTTGAGCTCACACTCGCAACACCAAACACTTAAAAACAAGAATATTAAATTAAAACATTTGTTTTCCAAAACTAAACATCTTTCCCGCAGTCATGTTTAAGCAACTGTAATAAACCCAGCTCATGTCACCCTCAGTCTCTCTCACAAATTAGTTTAAAAACATCAAAGAGCAAGACGCCCCAAGACAGAGTGCGTAACTAGGAAACGCTATTTGCCAGTGACAAACTGCAGTGCTTCAGTAAAGCTGCAGAAGCACTGCAGTAATAAGAATGAGAAGATGAAGTCTTCAAACAGCGCTGGGGCACATTTTGCCCAAAGCAACCAATTGTTTATGTTTTTATTCTTTCTTGAACTGAACTACAAAAGTTACATTGAGCCTTGAATCCTTTCCACACAAATTATCAAGAAAAAGATTGAACTTGCCAGGAATATTTCATGACTAACAATCTAATCACAACATAAACATTTCAAAAAGCTGCTTTTTGAGCAAAGAAATTCTTGTCTTGCAAACCAAACACAAAGTGAGACTTTGGGCTAAAGATGCAGGAGAGTGTAAAAATCAGCTATGTTCAGGTATGTCGTTTTAAGAGAGCGAGCACATCACTTTGATAGCTGTGAAAAATAATACCTACATTTAAAATGTTGCACCTACTGCAACAGTGTGGTGGCAAAAAAATATGCCTCAAAGCCTAAAATCATAAGTAATGTGTGGTTGATGAAAACATGAAAACACCATGTGACCAGATTCTTCTTTAAAGCCAGATAATGGTCTTTCATTAACTCTAACATGCCTATTCACTCACAAATGTCTTTTTATGAAGATGTGTGAGCAAGACATACATATTTATTGATATTGGATTTTTCAAATTAGAGATCACGGGAAGATTTCATTATAAGAACTGTTTATTTTTAATGAATACCTTTGTGGAAAAAATCCCCATTTTTGTTTTTTGGACAAAAATATTCATTACGTTATATCGTTTATTTCAATGTCTGTGAATACCATTGATTTCTCAACCGCTTTCTCATAAAACAATCGACTTCTGCAGTGTGACACTGAACGAGATATTAATTCATAACACTGAAAAAATTCGAGCGGAATGCAAAACGACAGCCTTAGTGGTTAAAATGCAGAGTTTGACCTACTGCCATACTAAAGTGACGCCATGGGCAGATTTCAGTGATTGGAATTAAAAGGCCGCCATTAATCAGTGCATTGGTTTTACTTCACATTAGGGTGCAGTCATCTCTGCTCCCATAAATTCATTTTCAAAACCAAAAGCAAACCACGCATACGTAAGTACTGCAGCCTGGTTCCCTGAGGCTCCCACTTAGTACAAGCTCGACAACTTGAATTGAAATGTGTAACTTCTAAGCTTATCGCTTTGTCCCAGTGGTCTATATTTTCTCTGACTAATTTTTATTTACGCTCACTGGCCACTTTATTAGTACAGCACTTGAAGTCCTCGGCCAGGAACATCAAGTGTTTCAGAAACTGCTGATCTACGGATATTTTCCCACACAACCATCTCTGGACTTTATAGAGAACAGTATGAAAACAGAAAATGTCTAATAAGGACAGTTCTCTGGGCAAAACGTCCTTGTTGATACCAGAGGTGAAATGAGAATAGACTGCTTTAACCTGAGAGGAAGGCAACAGTAACTCAAATAACCAGTTGTTACAACCAGAGCACGCAGAAGAGCATCAAATCATGAAGCTCCAGCCTACTAAGTATTGTTGTTGACCATGTCCAGCTTCTGCTTCAAACAGGATGACATGCCATGTCACAAACTTGAATCATCTCAAACTGGTTTCTTGAACATTACAATGGGTTCGCTGTACTCAGATGGAAGATTCACATTACGGATGTGAAGCTGACAAATCTGCAGCAACTGTGTGATGTCATCATCTCAATGTGGACCAAAATCTCTGAGGAATGTTTTCAACACCTTGTTGGATCTTTACTACAAATGATTAAGGCCATTACTAGTTATCCATGCCTCCTGTGAGTGTATTTACTCACTATAAATGACAGTTTCAGTCATCCTCTTCTGCTAATCCAATTCAGGGTCGCAGCTGAGCTAGAGCATATCCCAGCAGTCATAGGGTGAGAGGTGGCATAGACCCTGTACAGGTTACCAGCCATTCACATCTATGGCTACTTACCAGGTAACCTAACCTAACCAAACCCAGGATCATATTGCTGTGAGGCAACAGTGCTAACCACTGCACCACCATGGCACCCTATTTTTGACAAACATAGATGAGCAGTGCCACAAAGTATTGAAAATAGAAATAGAAATGTATATATAAAAAAGCAAAAAATTGTGTATAAAAGGTGGTTTGAAATCCTTTCCAATTAATATTATAGCAGTAAAAGACCATTTTATTTGACTAACCTTAAACCAGTTAGGAGTATCACAACAAAAATTAAAGTTGTTTTAAGCTAAAAAGATAAAAAATGAGGTGGTTTTCAGATTTGTAGCGCAGAAGTATCAAATCCTGATTTTAGAATTTGAGCGCATTTGTCAAAATGTAATGAGACTGTTATGTTCACGCAAGGAGCAGCAAAGTGAGACGCCCCAGATGTTTCCCGCTAAAAACACGGAAGCCAAAACGCGCTCGACTGCGATTAAAGCAGCTGTTATGATGCAACACCTTTGACAGTGTTGCTCGTTAGAACCTTGATTTACTTTGTGCAGATTCACGCCCACGATGGGAACGAAAAGTCTAATCCGAGTCTGAGCAACACGACAGTCGTAACCTCGCTCTCTCACATTCATAGAAAATGTTGTGAGAAAACACGGTTGCACTAAAAAGCAAGGTCATACGTTTCAAATTCAGAAAGAAGCATCAAACACACGCAGTGCGCTTGGAGATAAAAACGGGTCAGGTCACTGCATGTAAAATAAAACGGGAGGCTATTTAATGAGGGAAATGAATTCAAAATGTGATGAATCTCTTTTTTTTTATTAGAGAACTTAATTTAGTATTACTGTGGTGACATTTCAACCGTTTCATTATGAACTAAGACCAAGTAACCATCTTCATCTCATCTGCCCCCAGCCCAGCCTCGGGCTCCACATTTGGGCCATCATTTGTTTCAGTGGACCACATGTTTAAAGATTCATGAGTTAAAATGCATAATAAAGCATGGATGGAAAACTGTTTTCCCATATGGTGCGCTATAGGATGTAATGAGAAAAGAGTAAACGTCACTGATGTGAAAAGACATCAGTAAACTGATCCTGCAGTTTACAGTTTAGTTTAGTTTGACTCTAATTAACAGGGAAAATAAGCAGTGAGAACAGATGTTATATATATTTTTATATTATGAACTAATCATACCCAATTGTTGCTGCAACAGTCAAGTTTGTAACTTCTTGTCGGACTATGTAATCAGATTGCAGGTAGCAGTTTTACTACATTTCACTCTTTCAGAGCCGTGCTGGCTGATGCCCTTGTTGTCCCAGCTCAGTAACATTCACAAGCCTTTTTCTCTCTTATCTCCCTCTCCTCCTGCCCAATCTCCTGTTTCTCTTCCTCTGCTGGTTGCTCCTCTCTGGAGACACTTGACAGGTCTATTACATTCTTGGCCTCGTCTGCCCCCAATTCAACTGTATAAAAGGCGCATAGAAGAGAAAGAAAAAAAATATGCGTTCAAATTTTCTCTCAGCTTTGCTTAGGCTGTGAGTTGGCCTGCTATAAATCTTTCATTTCTTTCACTGAGAGGGAGGAATGAGTCCCGGCCACTGGGAATGGTACGGATGTTCAGCTGCAGTATAATCAGCTCTCTGCTGAGATGAGGCCGGTAAATATTCACTGTCTTAACCCTACTTCAGCTCCCAATTACTCCCTGAACTCCCTCGGCTCCTTTTTTCATATGTTTTTAAACAGCAGCTATTGACTTTTGGAAACAAATAAAATCACAGAATGGTCTATTTGTGTATTTTGTTACACAGAGGAGGAAAAAAAGTCATTTTTAGTACTTAATTGAACCACGAAAGACAAAATATATAAATATATATTTGGGGTTTTTTTTGGTTTGTTTGTTTAAGAAGGAAACTCTAACTCTAGTTAAAGAAGTCATTAGCATATTAGTATATTAGTGCTACAATAGGGATTCACAGTAATATATAATCAGTCAATAAGTACTCAATAAGTAATAAGAATCTTGCATGTGGTTAGAAATACCAATAAATTGATTAGCAATTGGGAGAAGGAATAATTTGCACCAATGTGGCACGTGAGAAGACGTGATCCCCGGGGTGATGCTCCACACCAAAAACAAACATCTTTTATTCAAGAAGCGATTCGACATCTTCTCCATCTTTTATTTAAAAATGAGACACTGCAGCTTTTGGAAGCCACTTCTAAGCGACTGCTGAGGAAAAACAGTTTCAGTGTGAACAGACTGATAACAGCATCCTCTCCATTTCATTAAGAGTCAAAGTGAGCAGTGATTTGTCACGGTGCCCATATGGCACAAAAATTTAAAGTGTTAAAATAACCAGGTTTAGCTCCTGTTTGCACACTTTACCACATGTCCTGTTGCTAAATTGACATATTTTTCCCTTCTAAAATGCACATTTGAGGGAATGCAGCATTACTGAAGCACATCCTTCAGCTGTTGAGAGAACTCCAAACAAATATAATGCCACTTTGCAACCACTAGAGGGTATCCCAAATGAGAACTTCACATATAATATACAGTAAGATCTGTTTCTGCAATTCGTGTGGAGGCAAGGTGATTTTATTTCTGCAACATGCAAAGATTGAGGACAAAAATACTATAATAAATGAAACTATGAGAAAGTGGACAATCATGCTCAGACTCTCCAATAACATCATCAAACTAAGGTGAGTAAATGAATCCACAATTTCAAGCAACCACTGGAAGAATGGTGACATAATAGGCTAAAATCACACTACAAACATCTTTTACCTACGCATCTGAAAATACATGCACAGAAAAAGAAGAATGTAAACTAGATAAAAATACTGTTAATTATACAACTGCTGGAATGTTTTTAGAAGACTTTCTTTGACAGGATTATTATGGAACAGAGCGAATGAATATGTACTTTTTGCAATCAGCATTATTACTATTTTTTATAACACAAACACAAAAACTTTAGTGTATTTATGAGAAGAAAAAAAAAAGCATTAAAAGAGCAACAATACGAGACATACCTTTATTTTGGCATGCCTCGACTTTATTTTGAATTCCAGGTAATAAGCACTTATACACTTATATGACTGCAAACATGTATTAACCCCAAATCCAAGCCGTGGTTTTTATTTCAAAAGTAAAATATCACCCTGGCCCTGCTGGCGTTCATCCACACAACGAACTTGTCAATCTTGTATAATGCCGCCAAGAAAAAGCAAGACAAATTCACAGAAAAGCGTTGAAAGCGTGGCAACAAGTTCCCCTTAAGATGCTGCCAGTCCTATCTGAACGGACAGAGCTTTCTATATTTAAAAAAAATAAAAATGAATAAATCTGCTTTTCCGTTTCCTTTAAAGCGGTTACTTACCCTGTGCCGCCTCAGATGCTCACATTTAGCTTCGCCCTCCTCTCAGGAACAGCACGGGCGACAAATTGGCTGTCAGTCCGCGGCATCCAATCAACAATTTACGGCAGACCTCCCCCCAGATTGACCTCAGTCGGTGGGCGTTAACACCATCAGGGGTAAAGCCCCCCTCCTCTGTCGCGCCAGTGCTGCGGGGGTCCGGCAGGAGATGGAGGAGGATGGAAACAGGTTGAGAAGAGAGAAGAGCAGAGGAGGGGGTCGTGCAGGTTTTTACAGTTTCAGTTAAGAAATAAATCACAGAACCAACTTGAGCTCGCTGCAGACAGACTGTAATTCCATTGGTTCAGGTTGATATTAGTGGGCGGGGCTAACACCAAGTCGCGCCGAATATTTATTTATGTACTATGATTTTAACTTTGTGGTTTGTGCAATGTTGTTTCCTGCAATTGTATATTTTAGTTTATTGAATAGGGTAATTTTATTAATAATTAGTTACAGTATTTTAATGTCATTCCTTCGAATATTTAGGTTCTTCATGACAGGTAGGCTACTTGGAAAAGATAACATTGGTTCCTACTGTCACCAACGAAAGGACTGAATGTAGGTCAAGAAGGAGAGTAAGTTAAGTGCATAGTGTTATGTCTTGTGTGTGTTTTAAATTAGTTATTATTATTCTGTTAATTTATATTCACCACCCAGCTCTAAGAAAGAAAACGGTGAACATTACTAAACTAGAAATCAGGGCTATAATAGTACTCTCCAGTGTTGGAAGAAGGAAGTACTGAACCTTAGCAGCCTTTTTGAAATGCTACCTGCCAGTTATGGGCATTTTCTTATTCATTTAGATTCAAAAATAAATAAATAACATGATAACAAATGCACAAATACTGCATGCATAAAATCATCCATTGCCTCTGATCTCATTTTTTTCATCAGGATCTTTTGAGTTCGTGTCTCTTTCTTATAACATTTCTAAGATTGTCACTTCTTGGTTTCATAAAACCTCAGCAAACCAATAAGTGACATCTGAATAGCAAACTGTGGGACTTACTGGAGGAAATTACTAACTTTTACAGAACTCAATACTTTATTCAGTCAGCTGGTTTTCATAAATATGCATAATATTATTTTTAAGACCAAGTAGAAAGGTTTCATTCACTTTTTTGACAAGTAAATGTTAATATGAAGCAATGAGTTGCCTTATATGAATGCTGATGAAATTCTGCTTTTCATTTATTGTGACTGATCACTTTTAATGATAGGTTTAAAAAAAAAAAATGCTCCAGAGATTTGGAGTCGAACAGAAATAATAAGAGTCCATATGGTAAATCTGATTTAAAAGTGCCATGCAGGAGAAACTGCCACAGCTGTCACGATAAAAAGAAATCACAGTGGAATCGTCCATCAAGCTGGTGAGTCTCACTATCGCTGCGAGCTGGGGGAAAAGGGGAAAACCTGAGTGGAAGAAAATCAGATCTATGATCAAAATATAAATGATTTTTAACAAGAATGCAGAGCAGTTACCTAAAAGGACACGCATATGAGTCAGTGAAGCAACACATCAATGAATCTAATCATAAATACAGTGTCAAATATGCATATGGCTTTGACTGAAGTGATGTCATGAATCAGCTGTCACCACCAGTGCAAAAAAAAAAAAAAAGAAATAGTAGTAGTACACTTTACTCTTTAAGGATTAAAATAAACACAAAAGCACCAACAGCAACATTAAACTGAGAGATGAATGAATGCGTCACCAATTATAATAAACTAATATACACTCACCAGCCACTTTGTTAGGTACATCTCTCTACTACTGGGCTGGACTCCCGTTTGTCTTCAGGGCTGCCTTAACTCTTTGTGACAAAGATTCAATAAGGTGTGTGAAACATTCATCACAGACTTTGACCCATATTGACACGATAGCATTACACAGCTGCTGCAGATTTGTTGGTGGTACATACCAAAGCTGCTCTACTGGATTGAAATCAGGTGACTGTGGAGGCCATTTGAGTACAGTGACCCTGCTGGAAGCAGCCATCAGAAGATAGGTACACTGTGGTTATAAAGGGGTGGACATGGTCGGCAGCTCTGGTGTTCAAACAATGTTCTGTTGGTACTAAGAGGCCTAAAGTATGCCAAGAAAACATCTCCCACGCCATTACACCACCACCGGCATGAACTGGATCCACAAGGCAGGATGATCCATGCTTTCATGTTTGTTTACAGAAAACATTCAAATGTTGCAGCAGAAATTAGGAATCATCAGAGCAGGCAATCTTTTTTTGCTTGTGCTTTTTGATGAGTCGGTGCAAATTGTAGCCGATGGGAGTTGCTCCCAGTGTGGTGTGGTGCAGCTTAAAGCAGTCTGGCCATATTTTCTCTCTGTAAACCCTGTAACACCTAGAGATGGTCATGTGGTCGTCTCTGAAATACATACTGTGTCCAGCTGGCACCAAAAACAATGTCGCATGCAAACTGACCTAAATGACCTTTATTCTCTATTCAGATTGAACTCTGACAGGTCATCCTGACCTGATTAGATGTTTAACGAGAAGTTGAAATAGCCGGTAACAGTATGTTTGGACTCTAACTTCCTCCAAATTAACAATCTACCCCAAAATAGTGACTATAACAACTGGAATTAATATTTTATGAAAGTTTGAACATTTT
>VOQK01029837.1:42925-56189 GCA_015052645.1 Benitochromis conjunctus | reverse complement strand
AAAAATTTTTATTTTAAAAAAAAAAAAACAAAAAACAAAAATTTTCAGTTTTTTTTTTTTTTTTTTAATGGCTCTAACCTTCTACAACTGACATCTTTCACCTGACTTTGGGTCGTTTTCATAATAGTCTTCCCGCTTACACAAATGGTGTATTATCAGTGCCGCTGGCTGTCAGGACAGGGTGATAACTCATTTCCAGACAGTGCCTGAGGTAGCCGAAGCGAGCAGCAACAAACTGCAGCACAGGAAGTGAGAAATTCAAACACGTCCTGAGCTAGAGTGTGCGCTTCATTCACAAAGCCCAAGAGACTCAGCAGCACATGGATGATGATGATGTTGGTGATGATGAAATTGGTTCCTGGCCAAGCTGGGGCTAAAGACCCTCGAGAGGAAAATCTAAAAATAAACCTATACTTAATCCTAACAATGACCCCAAGAAAGAAACACTATGTAGTGGACAGTCTGCAGAGCTTGGCCGAAACTTGAAAACATTTGCAGAGAAAACTGCTCGAGGTGGAGAAATTACATGAATATCAAATATGAAGTCTAACATAAAGACATCAATAATAACAAACAGTTGACTTATTGCTCTTTCAAAGTGTAGCCGTTTATCTGAAAGGGAAAATGTGTTTATGGCTTTCCCTGCTGCTCCTTCACCAGAATTAGGGGCGTGAGTGCGGTCGCACGCTGCATACAGTGTATAGTTCAGGGGACGACGGTGAAGGGCTGATAGGGCAGCATCTTTTGTCGTGCATTGATTGCATAAATCCATTCCGGTTTGACAAAGTTCAGATTGGTGTTCTCCATCAGCGCCTGCGATGAAGTGAGAGCAAAAGCAAGAAGCACACGTGTCACGTCATGTCCTGCTTGCATTACAAATGGTCAGATAGGCTGAGGTGTAAAGCCTTTAAAGTGTACCTAAGCTGCTAATTCAAATGCTAAAAAAGCACGCAAATGGCTGGAAACCAAAGTGACCGACACTGTGAAACACACTTAACAGGTACTCGTCCCCACTGCTGCCGAATTTTTCCTGGGAATGCCAAAGTACTTCCCAGTGTGCTTCGGTGCTTTTATTTGATTACGCCTTGCAAAATAGCAGGTGCACACTGCGTAAATGAAAAGGCCCAAGAACTCTGGGCTGATAACGCTTGGAGAGCAAAATTCAAAGTGTATTTCCTCTCCTTTTTTCATTTTGAGCTGTGCGCACTGTATAATAAAGCAACACTTGACACAAAGTTAAGTGAAGCAATTTCCTTCACAAAATTGTCTTGACTGTGGCAGTGAAAGATAAAAAGCTTACACACACGGGTACACCAAATATTAAATCTTTTAAAGCCCCTGTTAGGCACGTTTATTTGGTTGTGGCTGCCAAAAACAACTTATTTTCAAAGAAAAAGAGAAAAGAGGGTTCGACTCACGTCTTCAAAGGAGTCGTGCCACCCTTCACTGGTCACCACGAACTGCACCTTCTCTGTCATGTAGTCCTCGATCACTCTGAAGCAAAGACAGGGACATAAATTACACTTATAATTGCACTGATTATGTCTTTTTTGTGCATTGGGGAAAACCACTAAAAGTCTTTCTTACCCATTAAAGGCAACAATGTATCGTAACAGCAGTCGTCTGTCACTGTTCGGGAATTTACCGTAGAGGAAAAAGTGCTTTCCGCTCAGGAAATCTAGAAGAGGAGACAAAGTGGGAAGCAAAAGACCGAGAAGAGTGCAACACAGTGTGTAGGAAAATTATAAGAAAAAAGGAGAACACAGTAACAAAAGCAAAACACAAGTTGCTAGCAGCTGGATGCTCATGTTTCAGTGATTGGAACAAGCCGATGCATACCTGGGAGCTCGGGGATGGGATGATCCTCTTCAGCTTCAGCGTCTGTGTTTTCATCAGTCGACCCCGCGTACGGATCCTCGTCCTTCACCACCGTTCCGTCTGTTGCTGCTTTCTTCTGTTTCCTCTCCTCTTCCACCCTTTCACAAGGCCAACATTTTCATCCCACATGTTAACGAACCTGCTCTCAAAAGATGTTTTTTTTTCCTGGTATTGTGTGGCCACATTCTAGCAGGGGTCATTTTTACACATTTAATGAATCTTTTAATTATTTTCGCTCTATTGTTAGTCAGCCCATGTAAGGGATCAAGTAAAGACCATGAAGAGATTTTAAAAAGGATATAATGTTGGAATGTTAGGACTAAATGTGACAAATAAGATGTATATATTATATATAACATCAACAATATCCTCATAGATTTAGTCACGACAACACTATAGGCTACTGTATTACAGCAGTATCTGTTTTAAAGGCTAATGTGCCCAAAAGCTGTTTATTATTAAAGAGGCGTTCTGGTCAAGAATTTTATGTCTTCTCCCATAAACATCTTCAGGGAGAAGACTTCTATTTTATTCAATAGAGTGTCTGTGTAGAAAGCTAGGAGCTCATTTAATCTGCTGAATGGTGCTGGAAAAGTAGCATAAAGTGGGTTTTTACATTACATCACATGTTTTTACTGCAATGTTTGCAAAAACAATGCTGATTAGGGCAGTAACGCTGAGGGAAAATAGACAAACTGCAGCTCATCGTGACCTAAAAGACAATGAAATGCTCTGGAAAGAGCAGGAGTCGCTAGGAAAAACTGGCTCAGTGGGAAAGAAAACACGTTATTGTAAAATTATTGATCAAAATAAGACTCGAGCACCCCAACAATCAAATAAGAATTAGTTATCGAAGAGTGAGTATTGCAAACAGCATAATCAAAATGATTTGTCCCGTTTACCTCTGCAGTTCGTCCTCTGTGTCCACTGCAGATTCATCATCATCGCCTCCTGGGAGAATGACGGATTTTTTTTTAAGTGTGATTAAACTCACCAGCTATGCCTGAAAATGACTTGCAGAAAATTTTGTTAACGACTTTTATCTTTAACACAATTTTCCCTTCACTGAGTTCACCGACAACACAAAATACTGTGACCGCTCTGTGACCCTAATCTTAAAACTATTTAAATAATTAGTCACACATCTGCTGCTTTACATTCTGGTCACCTGGAGATGGAGATTTAATGTTGCCATTATGTTTTCTACAATTCTCACAGATGGGAGCGAAAAAAACACCAGGCGAATCTGCTTTTTAATGAGTACTCGAGTACCAAATTAAATTAAAGCCAACCCATTTCTGCCAAAATCACCTTCACTGCATTCATTTTTCAGTTCTCTCCGCTGGAATGATGAAGCACAATTCTTCCAAAAGTTATTTTCTCATTTGGCGATGACTGGGCGGAAAGCTGTCTAACGCTTGCAAAGGCTAACGCATGCGATTTTCAACTGTTCGTCAACTCTCGGTGTCACCGGAGAATAAAGGTCATCTGACAACAAATCTGTCCCGACAGGACAAGCCATCAGATCCCTGTAGGATTCAGGATTTTCCTTTATTTGCACGTTAGCAGTTCAGTAGATGTAACCTTGCTGGCAATATCACCGTAAAATCCTGTGTTGTTGAGGGGAAAAGAGAAGGCGGTCTAATTACAATGCCGTCTGTCACCATGTATGTGTTTGGTGGGTCAGCGCTTGCTGTCTGTCCTCTCTCATGCACCTCAGCACTTTACTTCTGGCCCCTCGTATTAACATAGAAATGAGAATCATGCTCAAGTCCCTTTATAGTGATTACATCTTGCCCCTGTTCTTTTTCCCCCCACCTCAAACTGCATCTACAGTAAGTATGTTGTTCCCGTTCTTTTTATTTATTTATTTATCTTTTAAAATGGCAGTCTTGCCAACTCATCCATTTCCAAGTGCTTTATAAAGGTTGTCCCTTTTGTCTAATCCCTGGGCTCTCAAATTGTCCCCTGGCCTCCTCTCCATCCATTCTGTCCTCTTCAGCTCACGTGCGACCCTCTTCTCCATCTCTAGTTATTCGTGCCAATAGAATGAATCACTTTCCATGAGTCTCAGCCACTTACGCTCAGCTCCTGGATCGTTTCAGTGCAGATATACAAATGACGGTTTACTTGTTCATTCATTAAAATCAATTTAATTAACAAGCACGCTTTACTAAATCTAGGTTCCAGACCTTTACGTTTGTAGTTCCCTTCACTGTGACTGATAATCACAGAGCAGGTTCCTGGTACAAATAAACGTCTCAGCAAGACCTCTGATAAGTTTATATAGATCAAAGGGTCACACGGGAAATTAAATTGTGTCAGGGAGATCCTGATGATAGCCACATATATTCAAAATCTTAGTTGCTACATTTTTAAAGAAAAAAATGTTATTGTGTTTTTATTTAAATCTTACACAGTGTATCACCAGATGAGGAAACAGGGCTGTAAATAACCTAAAGCTTATTTTACCCAATAAGCAGACTCAAAGATACACTGACACAGGCCTGTGCATGACAGTCTAATGTTGGAAGAGGATACTTTCTTTTTCCTTTCTGCTTGTTTTTGGTTTTTCTTACTATTCCTGGCACTTGATTCAAACAGTAATTGCCTGTTTAACTTGGCTGTCATTTTTCAATTTCCTCCATTTCACCTGATCACTGGACCGACTGTCAACTTCCCACCCCCTGCTATTTCCTTCTGTCTATTTGTCTCGGGCAAACCTTGGCTCCAAGTCAACTGAATAACATTTAAAAAAAAAAAAGCTTTTGCATTGCTTTCATTTTGTAGATGTTTCTGCAAAAATGTGCTCGACTCTTATCCCTATGACAGCCTTAAGAGAGAAAGTTAAGCCGAAATACTGATGCTGGCAGAAATGTCAGCTAAAGTTCAGTCACATTTTCTTCTCAATTTTAATTCCCCCAAAAAGCGTTTGATGCCAACCTGGTTCATCCACATCAGTGGAGCCAGCATACTCATCATCTTCCTCCTCCTTCTCTGGCGTCTTTTTGGCCGTGACTTGTTTCTCCTTCTTCTGCGGCGTCTGCAAAGCAGCAGGAAGCCTTAAACCTGACATCCGATTATATTTATAGGCTCACTTAAAAAAACACAAATTTACCTTTGTGTTCATTTCCTCTTCGCTCTCGTCGTCCACTTCCATTTCACTCTCTGAGCTCGATTCGGCTCCATCCATCAGATACCTGCAGAAAAAAAAAAAAAGAGTGTCAGGATGATTAAAGACCAAAGAGTAAAGTACCTTTGCTCAACATATCTTGTTCCCAATCAACTCTATTTGTGCAATGACTCAAACTGCAACTATCCCTTGTCAGGTGAAGAGTGGGGAAAAAAACAGTTCAACAGGATGGCGATATTTTTTAGCTGACAGATCAGTGACCTAATGTTTAAAACATTACCACAGTCGGTGTATTATACACTTTGAAGTTTGCATAGTGGGAGAAATCTAGTTTTCTGCAGGAGGGGGGACAGAAATACAAAAACTTCTGTCGACTCCCAAAAAAACAGACAATAAATAATGTTTGTTTTTTTTTGGCTGGGTGGGGTTACCAATTACTCTCAGTCACAACTGGTTCATCTGAAGCACAACTTTTCAGTTTTCAGTTTAAATTAAGGCAACCTATCTCACAAAGATAAGAGCTGGCAAAGTCATAAATCACAGAGACGACTCGTTTGTTCTTTGAAATCCACTCCTGTTTTATTTGTTTTGGTTTTAGTAAAACAAAACAATAAATGAACATATCAAACACTTTCTGGATCTTGGTTATTCTCATTGTTCTTTTCATGCTGGTTTATAGTTTTTAACAACTACTACAGTGGCTGTTATATTTTTTTAACCGCTGCTTTTTATAATAAGTATCAAAAAGCTTTAGTGTACTATGACATAATTATGGAACAAAAGAGTTAAAAGTGAGAAGAAAAGCTCTTTTAGTTTTGTTCTGACCTGCTATATTACTGTACAACATGGACTCTTATCAGTGTGGAGCAATGAGGGAAAAGGGTTTAAATTAAATAGGTATTAATGAATCCCTATCCCCGGTGGTCTGATGACTCCAGATTTGTCCTTTTTCAGAGTGATGGGGGGCATCAGGGCAGGAGAGAGGTGGATGAAGTGATTCACCCAGTCATGTCTGATGCCTACTACACATGCCTGAGTAGCTGACTAACTGACTATAGTGAATGATCAGGTTTTTCCATCAGTTGATTTTTTTTCTCCCCTTGAGGCATGCGTATATTCTAAGATAACAATGCTGGGATTCAATGGGCTTAGACTGTGAAAGAGCGATTCAGGACCCATGAGACGTAATTTTCATGCACTGATTGACCACCCCTGCATCCAGACCTCAACCCCACTGAGACTCTCTGAGAATTTAAGCAGCGGTCCAACTCAGCATCAATACAAGATCTGCTCTAAAAAATTAATGCAAGTTCGGATAAAAATAAATCCTGAGAGCTGATCAAAGTGATGCCTTCAACATGTGTGCAATCCTTTTTTTGGCTGGGCATGTGTATGATGATTAGTCTAGATGTAAGCATATGTTGTTACAGCACAATAAAAAGAAATCTACATAAACGTCAGCTGTGCAGACGAAAATTCCCTCTAAAAATGAAGGAAAACACAGGAATGGATTAGTGATGAACTCCGCCTTTTAAAAACTTACGAGTAATTAAATAAATAAGAGATTTTAACACGTCAAAGCAAAATATATGTCTCAACCATCTACTTTTCATACCTACACAGAGCAAAGCGATTCAGTAAGAAAACACAGGGAATTACAAAGGATTACAGGCGCATAAAAGAGTTACACCATCCTCTGCTCTTCCATCTGTGCCACATCTACTGTAACACCAGGCGGACGACACTGCAAGGTTAATACGTTTTCTCTGACGCTCCAACCCTTCACCTCTGTTGTCATCATGAAACGGATCAAACACAGAGATGCAATCATGATTTTCTCCATCTTGTTGTGAATGTTATTGTGATGCTAAATGCCACTGTCATTTTTATTGGCAGGGCAAAAGTTACCAAGAAAAATAAAAGATACAGATACCAAGGACTGCCGTAGCTATAATACTGCTACAACAACTCCCACTCAGACTCTTAAGAACAGTTGGATTCGTCTAAATTCAAATTTCTGTTTCACAGACTGGTAAAACGACCCTCTAGAGACCGTTCTAAAAATGACTTCATTGTTAAAATGTTTTCTGAAAACTTGGGGGATTGTACAGTGAATAAAACAGCTAAACGGCCCAATAAACTCCACCGAGAACACCTAACTGTGTGTAGTGATAATGATACTGAATGTGACATGTAGAAAAACAGGCAATTAATGAGCAGAAAATCAGTCTTGCAGCTCTTGCACACACACAAGCAGAGGTATAAATAGGAAGCATCCAGTGATAAGGTTTTATTTCTCCCCACCTTTTCTATATCTCCCCTCAAGCCATATAAATTCAGCCGGACTTTATTAGCTTGGAAATGTGAGTTGAAATGCCACAGTTATGGTGTAATCATTTCCGCACATACCACAGGGAGATATGTTACTGACCTATGCTTACTTGTGTTATAAAACTCAGTGTCCAGAGAATTGGATAAAGAAAAAGGACAACGTGTGCAAAAGAAATAACTGAAAAACGGCTTCTTAAGACAGTGAGTGTTGTGAAGCAGCTCGATCTGCTCAGTAATGAACAGGTGAACAAATAAAGACCAAAAAAAAAATGAAGAAATAAACGTAAAAGAATAAAGTTATACATTACTGACATAAATGAAATTATTTTTATGGGAGGCTTATTTTTAAAAGAAAGAATGTGTAGCTCAAGGTTTTTTTTATTCATTTATTTTTTTAATCAGCCAATGAAGTAAGTAAAATTCCCTCGACTATGAAAGCAACGCATAGCAAAAAAAAAACTACTGTAACCTATCACCTCTCTCTCGAGGTTTTGAAAAGGGGCATCAAAGGATTTCTCATTCATCACTCAAATGTTTTAAAAATAACAGACATACTTCTTCGCCACTACTTTCCAACCCAAGATTACACTCTGTCAATGTCAGCGTCTTTCAGTGAGGTCGGGTTAACAGAAACCTTTAAAGAGTCCTTAAATTTCTACTAATGTTGCTTTTGTGTTTTGTTTTGTGAGTATGACTTTCCTTCTTTACAGAATTCAGTTAAGCTTGATTTTTGTTTGTTGTTGTTTTTTCTGATTAAAAAAATGCTTTTGTTAAATTCATTTTTAATAAATAAATGACCTCACTTGATGCACTTCTAAGCTTTTTGCAAAACACCAAAATGCAGCGAAGTGTGTGAAAGAGTTTTGTGTTTTGAATGAATTAAAATGCAATTGTGTTGCTATGCTTGCTTCAACAGCAATATTCTCCAGGTTCTCCTTCAGATGTTGCTAAAAAGCGCTGATTAATTGAGAAATATATTTACTCTCTGAGTTCTTTTTTGATTGGATGCTATGGATTCTCCCCCCTGGTCTGGATTCTCACTGATTGGGTAATGAATGCGCAGAAAGCATTTCTTGGCTGCTTAGCTGATGTCACAGGCTCATTAACATATACACGACACAGTCTGCATGCATGTCAGGAAACGGCGAAGCTGAGCATTCGCCTTCAGACGCTTGGTGTTTGCGTGCACGTTGGGAGCAACAGTTTGAGTGCGAGTGTGCGTATTTGTTTGGGTACTTGTCATCATCAAAGTAAGTGGTCCCTTTAATTACCCATAGCAGATGCAGCTTTTAAATAAAAGATACATCATCAAAGCCGCACACTCCACAGGCTGCACAATAGCGGTGCTGGGCAGGGGAATGGATTATTCTGACAACGGGAGAGGGGGAAGCAGACTGGGGGCGAGAGATCTTCTCTACTATCACAAATTGATATAGAAAGGGCAGCGTTGGGGCGAATGACGACACAGGCTGCAGTGAACTTTTCATTTGAATTTACTTTTTGAGAATCTTAAGATAAAGATCAGATTTTTCCCCTTTGTGCCCTTTAGCAGTATTTTATTTGAAAAAGCTTTCTTCAGTCTCTCGCATTCTTCGCGTGCCTCTTATACAGACTGCAGCTGTCTAGAGAAATCTCATCACACTGTAACTCTGGCCACTTTCATTTAGAGCTTTGAAGTTCGACATGAAAAATATCAGATTTGGGCGCACCTGTTTTATCTACGAGGTATGCCCTGCCGCACTGACAGTCACACCTGCCCGATAGTCATACCTAATTATAAGCAAAGGAGGGCTTATAATTACATCCGAGACATTCCCGAGTGCATTCCTGGGATGCAGACAGAGTCGAAATCTGACGGTTCTTTTCCATTATGGAGTCATTTAAATACTTTGTTACTTTTATATTGTTATAACACATATGTAATTATAAAAACTCTTATGTGTCACAAACACAGTTTAACGCAAAAAGAAAAGTAATTAATGAGCTGACACTTTCAGTTCTAACGATGAAAGCATTATATACGTCAAACTAGGAGCTCACTGTGTAAATGTGCACAGGCATTCGTGGATGGCGTAAAAACAGGCAATCAATGTGAATCTTTGATTTAGAGTATCTGCAGGGCTTGAATGATTAGGAGGAGGGCACGTCTTTCTTCAGTGCTGATGACTATCATCAATCACCATGCAGATCTACAATTATTCAAGGACAAGATATGTTTTTAAATCATTCATTGATGCTGCCTGTGACAGACGCCCCAACACCCTTCCCTGGATGTCATTACTTTGGAAAGCAAGGGTGAGGCCACTTAAAATTCTCTCTTCTGCATCTCCGATTCTGGATGTTGCAGCAGAAGCAAAAAGTACTATCAAACTATTACACTTTCCTAAAATACTGCTATCAACTAAACATGAAATTTAACTTTGTCTACATCAAACAGTAGTGAACCATATGACATCGGATTTTATCTTCAGCCCTGCAGTCCTACCTGTTTGTGATGTTATTTTCTAAAAAAAAAAAAAAAAAAGTCTGGGCAGCTCAGAAAAAAAAGATTTTCAATGCGACATGCTTCACAATTTAGGTGAAAACCTCGTAAAGCAGAAAGACGTGAAGCCTGACGCAAAAGCAGACACCAGATGAGTAAATAATGTGAGAAGTCTTCAACAGTTTGCTTCATCCCCACTGCTTGTTGTTTGGTGGTGAGTCTCATAGTGTGTGTACGAGGAGCTAGACTCAGACAAATGTAGGCCATTAAGAGTAGTCATCCTTCTTTGTCACCCATAAAGTATGTAGATAAACTCAGGCTGCAGTAAAGCGAAGGGGGTCGGAAGTGTCTCTCTAACTATAACTGCACTGCCACTGGGTTGTTTAGGATATTATCACGTGTCTGATATTGATGTGATATCAGGCACTGTGCACCCTAGACAGCTCCCAAGTCTGTTGCAGAGCCAACACAGACAAAAGTTTCCTCTCACACTCACTCATCTGGCCAGTTTGGACCTGCCATTAAACCTAACATGCATGTCTTTGGACTGAGGAAGGAAGCCAGAGCACCCGAACATTACGCACGAGGAGAACATGCAAACTCTGCACACCGAACTCCAAATGCTAATCCTCACCCAGCCGGTGGATTCAAACCCAGGGCCCTTCTTGTTACAATATCAGTTCTGCATTAAATATCATAGTTATCATCAGTACTGCTATATTGCTATAATAGCAGTTTTCACACATGTTCTGTCTTCTTGACTAGATTCAAGATAAGACCCTTTAAAAAGGCAGAGCGGTTAAAGACCAAAAAAATGCACACACATTTAGCTACCAATAACTTAGTACATAGAGCTTACAGAATACCAGCCTTCATATATTCACATATGCCTGGGCTTAATGAGGTCAGTGACCCTGGATAACCTTGCATGGTTAGAATGGCTCATTTTCAAACCGGAGGCAATCACTGCCAATGAAACAAGTATGAAAGAATTCCTTAAATTATAAGGCCAAGCTACATAAAGTAAAGTGCAGTCCTATCCCAATTAATTCGGGCCATCCACTGCCTGAGATGAGCATTCAGCTCTACATTATTCAGTACACACTGATTTGTGTGGAGCGATGACAGAAGGACCTTGATGCTGCTAAAGTTCCCCCTATAATGAGGCCTATAATTAGATAGCTGCTGGGGTTGGGTGGGTTGAATTTGTGATCACAGCAGGGATCATCTGTTCAAGGTTATAATGTTCTCTGCAGCAAGTGGGCAACACTCCTGTGAGGGGTGTATTTCGGGATGATTCAATCAATGAGAGTGTTTTGCATAGACCGTGTGGTGTAAAGATGCAGACGTGGCCTTAATCAGATGTGGATTCAGACGTTGGACACATGATCCACGTTAAAACCCGTCTGTCACTGAGTCCCCTTTTAATCCTATCCGACTGTTCCTGTAGTCAAGCTTATTAAAGTAAAATCATTTCTTTCTATAATCTTTTGAAATTAGCACTCACCTTTTGTAGGAGATTTTCTCCTTCCTCTTGTGGCAATCCAGCACCCAATCCTTGCGTACGATGATTCCACCTGCTGATTTCACTTGGCTGTACTTGGGGGTGTTAGCGAAGGCACAGCTGCAGATTAATGGGCCGAAAGAGATGCACGGACACACAGACACACGTTTACATCAGTAAAGAGACGCTAACAAGGGCAGGCTGCTCTGACAGCAGAGATCAAGATGCAATCAAACTGAATTACTGCGAGTGCTGACAGGACTTTTACACAAACGTCTGATCTGTTTCAAAGATGATAATCGACATCGCACACACACACACACACACACACGCGCCCCCCAAAAAAACCCCATCTGAAACAATTACAACACAGATCTTTTGCAAGGCATGTTTGACATTTTGTTTAAAGATAATGTAATCTCGTTATTTCCCGGGATTATTTTCGGAGCCCTTTATGATATTTCCGCTTGAAGCATAGCATAGCTTGGAAAACGTTTTCTTCCTACTTATCTCACTTGAATTTTATCATGTGCCAACTTTCTGCAGTTTCACCACACATTGATCTTTCGCCTTATCTGCAGCTCTTTTGCATTTGTTCATTTATCTCAGCGCATCCTCTTGGTCAATGTTATATTTGTGAGCTCTCCTTCACACCAAAGGACGGCAGTAAACAATGTCCTTAACAGCTTGAGCTGATGTGGTAAAATAAAAGCCATATTTTATTAAAGCTGATGTTGTGTTGATGGTGTCAACTAAACCCAACAACGCTGTAAATGAAGTGACAATCAATTTTGCACGGGGTTTGGAAAAAAAAAAACACCCTAAATGTCCTTCGGAACAGTAGGTACTATAAATTTTTACTCTTCCTAAATCATAAAAAACATAGCTGAGAAAATTGATGTAACTTTAATATCTGTCCATAAAGCATAAGACTAGAGACAGAAATGCCAATAAGTAATTCAGAAGTTTGGATAAGCAGGTTTTGTTAACCTTGAACAGTACCAGACTCCCCGCTTCCCACTTTTTGCTAATACACTCTAACCACCTGCAGGCTTTAGCTCCACATTCACTGAGCAGACACGGACAATGGAATAAATCTTTTCATCTAAAGTCAGTAGTATTAATTTCAGGGGTGAATTCAAGTTAAGAATGCTAGAACATGTCAATCCCTTCCTTTCAGCTACTTACATGAGATGTGTAGCGTCAGGCGTCCAATCGGGTCGATACTTGGCTCCCATTTCCAGCGCTTTATCCCTCAGCTCCCCTCTGAAGGGGTTCTGAAATCCACTGAGGACAAACACCACCCCCTCCATGAGCCGGGTGAATGGGACCTGCTGCTCTTTCTGGGATTTCGTCTTCTGTTTAATTTTAGGCTCAAGTTTAGACTCACTCTCCCTCTTCCTGTCAGCGGCTTTCTGAACTGGTGATGCTGTAGAGATAATGATAAAACTCAAGGAAAGTTCTCCACATGAATAAATAACTTGTGTGCTAAGCTTCTGAGACTTTGTTACCTTTGGCCGTGCTTGGGCTGGGTGTACTGACTGGACTTGGCTTGTGTTTGGGGGTTGCAGCTTTACCCTCGGGTGAACCAGATGGACTTTTTTTCTTCGAGGGAGGAGGCCCAGGGGCAGACTGTCGCTCTTTGCTGAATTCAAATTTTCTTTTTGCTGGTTGCTAGAGGTGAGAATTCAAAGTTGAAATTGTTATTCATGCCTGAAGTCCACTTATACCTTGTACCAGTTTGTATTATTACTATACTCTACAGATAAAAATCAATCAAGTCGTGGGGAAAGCAAAAGACTTTTCTAAGGATCTGTGGGAGAAGCTAGTTGAACTCTATATAAAAAGCAATAGAAAATACCAATCAGAACTGTTCAAATTCTCTTTAAGAAGTGCAAAATGAGGGATTATGTTGAAACCAAGCCACGTTTAGGTA
>VOQK01029837.1:5783-20796 GCA_015052645.1 Benitochromis conjunctus | reverse complement strand
AGTTTCACTGCTTCTCACCTCCATCATGGAAATAAAATCTCCTGCACTGCTGTCTACAGGAAACAAGATGGTAGCCCTGATGTCACTGCTGAAACAAGTTTAACTCCTGTTGTTTCATGTGAGTTTATTTGTTCTCTTCTTAAACAAAATAAATAGTAATAATGTATTTAGTAATAAATACAGTTACCTAGATCTGTTATTTATTTCTGCAGGACATCTCTAATATTGACTTAGAATAAAACAAAACGACATTTAGTCAGTCACATTTGACAGTTGCTTTTCAGGTTACAGCTTTCAGTTTCAGTGTTTCACTTACTATATATTATCATGTATTGTCCCCACATTATCATATTTGTTTTGTGAATCCATGAGCTTGTGTAAGCTTTTTAGTCACTCTGATGCTCAACCAGTAAAGCAGAATTAATAAAAAAACAACTTTATTCAGTTCGCTGTTAGGTGATGTGTGAATGAGGCCCCAGTTCCAGACTCATGCCACTAAATAACCAATAAATAAAAAAATGAACCTTTGTTCAAGTCTAGCAGAAAAATCCAAATGGTAGCTAATAAAGTCCTTGAATGCAACCCAGGACAAATGTGAGTGAAAACAACAGTGGAAAACAAAGCTTGAACAGTACAATGTAACAAAGAAATGAGGGTAGACAGAGGCAATAAATGCACACTCAGCAAATATGGAGAATGAACACAACTGGGTAAAGTGGGGCTGTAGCTCAGGAGAGGTGAGGTTGGTTGGCTTTAGCTCAGGAGGGCAGGCTGGGATGCAGACTGGAGTCAATTTGCACGTCAAATATCCTCAGGCAAGGATATTTAGGTTAGCTGCTGTCTGATGAACATAACACTTTCTCTTTTATTTTAGTTGGAAAAAACACTTAAACATAAATTGGGTGAATGGATGAGGCGTGTTGTATAAGGCGGTTTAAGTAGAGCAGAATAGTGGTATGTAAGAACCGGGGCGTTTATCATTTCCAGGTGACCAAACTCTAAATAAGACAAAGAGAAAAAGAAGTATCCGAACAGAACATGAAATAACCAGTCCACCATCTGGCTGGAGCCTTTCTATGTGGTGTTTCTCTTCCCTCCCACAGAGAGGGGGTAGGGTTTCTCTCCTGCCCACAGGAGAGAATCACTGCCAGTGTACCCTGCCTCTCACCCAGTGGCATTGGGGCTAGGCTCCAGCCCCCCTGGAAGATGATGAATGGGTAGTTTTTGACACTCAGTAAAATTGGTGTGGTTTGCTCCCCTCTCTCCTGTTTGGTGTTAAATGTGTATGAGTTATTAATTTAATAGAAAAAATATATTTTAAGGGCATTGCACCCAACCTCCCAGTTATAAACACTATTTCTGCAAAGAAAATTGTCTTAATAATTCAGGGTGCATGTTTGGTCGCTCATTTTTCAGATTCACCTAAAAACAGCTCAGACTGAAACTGAGATGTTTTTAGGTGAACACATAACTAAAGTGACATCTGATTCCCAATTTATAGGGTTATATGACATGATGTTGGCCGACTCTTTGCAGCCAAGTTAGTTTGAAATGTTCTGGTAAGACTTTTCACGTGGTTTAGAAGTATGTTTATGACTATCCCAGCTGTTATAGGGCTAGAGGCGGGGCACACCTTGGACAGATCGCCAGTCTGTCGCAGTGCCACAACCATTCACACTAACATTCACACCTATGAGCAATTTTGAATGGCCAATCAACTTAACCCCCCCAACTGCATGTCTTTTGACTGTGGGAGGAAACTAGAGTGCCCAGAAAGAACGAAGAAACATGCAAATTCCACACAGAAAGGCCCAAGCATGCTAAATCTATCATTGTTAAAATACACATATAAGACCTCATGATAGGCAGTGTAGTACACAACACACAGTGCACCACTAATCTGCATGTTTTATTCTTCACTTTTTAGATTTACCTAAAAACATCACAGTTTCAGTCAGTGCTTCTGGTCCAGTTCCAGAGAACAGCAATGTGAGTCTGACCTGCAGCAGTAATGCAAACCCAGCAGTGAGGAACTACACCTGGTACAAAGCTGATGGAGACCAGGAGACTTTTATTGGAACAGGAATGCATTTAAACATTAAAGTCATCAGAGACAGACGGACATTTTTCTGCAAGGCTGAAAATGTGATTGGAGTTGGACATTCTAACCTGGCTCAGCTTGAGATTCAGTGTATGTGATTGCAACAACACATTAGTGTTATATATAGTCTAGCATAATCTAGCTCTAGTAGCTTATACTAAATGCCACTGTCCCATGGTAATACCCCTTTCCATTTTTCTGACATTTCTGGTTATCTACTGTATCTACTTGATAGCCAAACATTGTAGCATAGATTAACACAGACTGAAAATATCCAAATTTATAACAAAATAACCATAAGCAGTAAAACAAAGCAATCTTTGCAGTGTGATTTTCTGAAATAAAAATAAAAAGCCAGCATATTCTTTAGTAAAGACTGTGTTGGGCAGTACATTATGTAGATCCGTTTTGTGCACAGGTTAAAACTATTTCAAAAGCAATAAAACATGGCTGATAATGAAGTATTGCAAGTTAACAAGTATGTTTAGAAAGGACTTCAGTTTGAGACATGACCCTCTTTACTCTCAGCATGTTACCGGTTGCTTTGTCAGTCCATATTTTTTTGTAATTTTTGCAAATATTTTTCGATCATCAAGGTTGTTTGGACCGACTCCTCTCTGTTACTTTCAATGACAGTTCATCCACAGATCCTGTTTTCATCAGATTGTGTGAAAACCGCAAGTCAGGTCAACTGTTCCTGTGACGCTGACGGAAACCCTTCCCCTGCTGTACAGTGGTATTTGAATGGGGTAGCCGTCAATCAGTCTGGTGGATTTGAAATATTCAGTGAGACTCTAAACATCACAGTTCGCAGGAGCTTCTTCATTCTGAGTCAACCACAAGTGAAGCATCTTTCCACCCTGCTCTGTCGTAGCGTCAACTCTCTGGGATCTGCCAGTCAACAATTTTGTATGAGCAAGCTTAAAAGCTCTGCAGAACATCAGGGTTTGTATTTTGGTGCAATTGTAAATGTTCTTGTTTAACCCATGTACATAATGCAGTGGAGAACAAGGAGATTTGATACCTTAGTCAATGATCTCTTGTGCTCCACAGAGCCAATT
Organism: Benitochromis conjunctus; assembly: GCA_015052645.1. Classification (NCBI taxonomy): domain Eukaryota; kingdom Metazoa; phylum Chordata; class Actinopteri; order Cichliformes; family Cichlidae; genus Benitochromis; species Benitochromis conjunctus. The sequence goes on along the minus strand of VOQK01029837.1, from coordinate 17,634 downwards.
AAGAGATATTGTCAGGATTTTATTTCTAAATTTGAATATTAATTTGCAATAAATTTACTGTCAATAACTTTAGGAAGTCCTCTAGTCCACACGAGCAGTTAGTGTGTTGGGTTAATCCAGCTATAGTACACTACCAGTATCATAACATATGTCATGTTTTGCAGTACATTTATCTCCTTGGTATTGTGCTAACACATACCTGAATGCTCAGAACCAGCACACATGGTCACACTTACTGATGGTCATTAAATAAAGTGCAAATGTTCACTAATCAAGTGTTTGATTATCAGAATCTGGCTGTAAGAGTGCACAGTTTTTAAACGCACTGCTTCTGAAATTTGGATTAATTTTTGTTAATAATGACACGGTATAACATGTTGTGTTTTGTAGTTGTATGTAATTTTAAGACCTGGTGAAGATCAGATGATTTTTATTTTTAATCCAATATTTCAAACCTTAGAATTTGAAATGAGTGTATTTTGTTTTACCACAACTGAATAGTGCTCATATGCAACTCTTATTGATAATTTTATAAGCATTATAGCTAATAAAAAAAAAACATTTTGTATATCATGCACAGAAGTAACAACTAACTGAGTTTATTTTTTTTAACATGGGACATTTTTATATTTATTTTTCTTTTTTTCTTGGTTTTTCAGGTTCATTTCTGTATCCCGTGATCATCTCCACTCTTGTAGTGTTACTATTAGTACTAATGTGTGTTCTGCTGTTTTTTATCAGGTATGTACACAACTTGGTACTCAAAATTGTTCAAACTACCCGCAGAGTTGACTATTTTACTTTTACCGAGCCGACTCAGTACTCAACATTGGTAACACTACTGACTAACTTTAACATCAATCTGACTTGTTCATTGACAATTCATATAATGTCAGTGTTTGTTATGTTTAGACACGGTTTCATTTTCAAGACCTCTATATGTTAACATTCAGATTAGTTTCCACCTAGCAAGCTACAATACATCACAATGTATAATCACGAGTTTATCTGGTGAACTAAGAAGTGAGCAGTGAAAAACTACAGTGTATGAATTGTAAACGTATATGTTTGATATTCTACTTTATTTTGCAGAGCTCTGAAGAATCAGCGTAAACCTAAAGTTGGGTTAACAGGTGAAAACATCACATTTGCGATGAGTCAGCTTCTAACTGAAGAAGGAAATGAGGTACTTTGACTTTATTTTTAAAGCTTTTTTCAAAAATCTGATACTTTTATATTTACACAAAGATGAGTAGATTATTTTCACCAAAATCTTCACTGAACTTTTCTGCGCAATTTTAGGCAACAAACACAACAGAAGAGAGCATTTATGCAAATACTGATGGGTTGAGAGAGGCAGACACTCTTCACCCTACAACCATTGCTGAAACAAGCAGCACCAACTTGCCAAGCTCTGAGCCAGCCAGTGCAGAAGCAGGAAGCAAAAACTCAGAGAACAAAGGGGACAAGTGTGAAGTCATTTACTCTAGTGTGAAGACTAAGAGCAAGAAAAAGAAGGAAGCAACCTCTCTGAACATGAATTCACCTGGTAGCTCTTATCTGGAGGAGGAGAAGTGCATGGTGGAGGGAATTAACAGAAACTTTGTGAGCAATGCGCTACAGATGGGAGTCCTGTATGATGAAGTGGGGCCTAAGAATGTAAAAAAGGAAGTGGAGTGTGAATATGCTCAGGTCAAATTTAAAGACAAGAGTGATATGCAAAAGTAGTAAACTTCTGTATTGTTGAGCTTACTGCTAAAAACAGCTGTCCTGCTGTCCATGTGTTGCTCGCTGCATTTAGTCACACTAAGACAAAAACATTTAAAATAGGAATAGAAATACAATCACATTCCCTTTATTGAGATCACGGGCCTTTGAATAGTTAGTAAGAAATATTTTTGGTTGTGTAAATATACCATTATTGCTTAACTTTCCCTCATATGTACCAGTGCACAGCCATCTTCTTTTCTTGTGTCTGTGTGTGTTTATTGTTGAATCTGGCACAGTATCTCAGACACTGCTTCAAGCAGTAAAACATTAGGTCAAAACCCAGAAGCCAGCATGTCTCTGCAAATTCCTGACCCTTGTTTAGGAACCCGTGCTAGACCCACTGGTTTGTAGTTCCACTGAGCATCACTTGTTGGTAAAAGAGCAAAAAGACCAGACTTGTTACTATGAAGGTGTTTATAAAAAAATAAATAAAACCCCTTTTGTATGTCTTAAGATGACATTCTGTCATCATTGTGTCTGAAAATAAAAGCTCCGAGACATAATAAACAAAGTTATATATCAAAAACCAGGAGGAGAAGTGCGAAGATCAGCAGACATTTTGACATGAAACTGTAGGAAAGACAGAATTGTCACTGACGGTAGCTGTGGTATTGTGTACACAAGTACACATTGTTTGTATATTTACAAAATATTAGTGTTTACAATGTTTTGATGTAATGAGACAGCCAGAAATATAAATATATAATGACCGATACTTAAACATAACATCATTACAATTGCTTTTATTTTGGCAAACATTTTTAAAAATGAAGTACACCTATGAGATTTTGTCTTTTATGAATATGTTTAGGTAGTTTCATTTTCTTCTCTGGGTAGCTATTCATTTACATACAATGGTGACTCACTGTTAGCATATGGATAAAAGTTGGTCTATTTGGTTTTGTTCTTGTTGTATGCTCCATATCACAACCCTATAGGCAAGCCTAGCATAATTCCACTAGCTAGCTGCATATTATATTGTATTATTGATTTTTTAGGTTTCTATTTATTGCAATATGTATGAAGATCAATACACATGGATGGCATTATTTTTCAAAGCACTTCAATTATCATTTAGGGCCTAAATCCTTAACATAGTACTGCATCTTAAATACATCTAACCTTTGATGCATTGCTTTAAAAGGTAATGTACAAAAAGATATTAAAGAACTCCTTTCATCTTCCTCCCATGTCCTGTCTTTCAGGTAGTGTTTCATATTAATATTAAATACAGCAGCTTTAACTAGCAGGCAATTTGACAAATTGTGCCGACACAGTTGGTGTGTCTGCTGATATTTTCAGGTGCTTGAAAGTTGCATTTTGAATTACCCGACTCTTTAACTCATCAGTAAAAATAAATAAATTAATTAATAAAAAGTGAAAGGAAAGGTTCACATCACATTTAGTGCTGTAAACAGGTAAAAGATATACTGCAGAGATGAGCGTGAGAAAATAAGGTGGTACTGTTTATAGCCACTTCTGGTAATGTTTCTTCTTCTTCTTTTTTTTTTTTTCCAGAACTGTATTTGAACTTGTACTGGTAATGTTTCTTCACGTTAACACTTACATTGACTTTTGCGTGAGTTTCTCTTTGTTTTTAAACACTTCTTCAAAAATGTAACCTCACTTTGCCCATGCACTCATCATGGGCATGAAGGTCATGGTAATTTTAGGCTTTTAATGATTTCTGTGAACTGTTCTTTTTTCAGGGTGAAACACTTGTACAGCATACATCTTTAATCTTTAACTTTTAACCCTTTAAGACCTATTGGAGCGGGAACGCTCCATTTTGCGTAACCATTTTTAAATCGCGGTGGAACTGCAACCATTTTTTTGCATATAAAACCGGAGGAGTTGTACTTACACCTTATGCATTCTGCTTGTCCTACGTCACGGTTTCCTTCCACATATGGCTTTGAAAAAACTGCATAAAAAGCACTTGTAGCAACAAAAACACAATAGTCCAGAAACACGCTTTGCCGATCCGATCAGCTGTTCATTGCACTTCTTACATTGGAATAGACGTCCGCCATTACCTGCCAAAAGCGGAAGTGACGCCATATTTTTGTGGTAACTTTTTCCCACAGGTCATCTACCAATTGAAAGGTTTGTGGTTCAATCCCTGGCTGCTCCAGTCTGCATGTCTAAGTATCCTGAGCCAAGAACCAATAAAAAAAATCATGAAAGGGGAAAAATATTTTTTAGCACCATGTCTTCAAGTTGTACCAGGTCACTGTACTTTTAGGAGCTATATTATGTAGTGGGTTAAACTCATAATACAACGACAACTGAAAGTGAAATCCCACTAGTATTATGGTAACTGATCTCAGAGTACTGAAAGCAGCAGGGCAGCTTGCTTCACACACTAATCTCCAATCGCTCTCCTGTTAGAGACCAGACATTTTTCCACAATGAACATGCCCAAGCACCCATAAAAAGCTGCTGGCCTCTCAGCTTGACAAGTTCAAGCCATTGTTAATGAGAAACAGACATTCCCATTTTATCAGAACACCGAAACACACGAGAACATCTACCCCATCTACCCCACACACGAGAACATCTGCCCCATACACATGAATTCCTCTCTGACAGAATGGCCAACTGCGGCCACAAGATGGCACTAATGTCAAGGGTGGATGTAAACAGGCTTAAGAAAAGCTCTATGACAGAACACGGTTTCAGATGAAAGGAGAGAGATTGCTTCTGTTTGGTCATTTTTATTTATTTTATATTTTTACTTTTCAGTAGACAAGCATTGCTTGCCATACTGGTGTAGGTTTTAAGTAATCAGGTCATGGTAGTCTTTAAAGCTTGCAAAGAAAGGTAACTAGATTTATTAGACTAATCTCTGCCACCTTTAATACTGAGTTGAAACCTTTCCTAGGTGTTTAAACCCCCACTCACTTCACTCAGTGTGAAGGCCAATCCCAGAGACAGAGAGGCTATTGTAAAATAAGACCCTGCAAGACCAAGAACACAGAATCTGCTCTGATCTGCCCGAAAGATGCTAAGCCAACTATGTACAACCTCCAGCACCCACCCCCAAAAGGAGGCTGGCTGCCACATTGTTGGAAGAGTGTAGAAAAGATGGACTGAGAAAACCACTTCGCTAGTGCAGAGAGCGAAGCAACCCTCCACAAGGTTCATGAAGTGGTCACACCTTGTGTCACTTTGGCTGTAGTGCGCATGGGGAAGCGAGAACCTGAGAAAGCATACACCTGCTGAATGGCATCTGCATCCAAGTGGAACAACCTGAGCTGATGAGGGTGTGACCAATACCCCAGGGTTAAATCAATAAATAATCGCATTACAATTACAATTACGTTGTTACTTGCAGTACAAAGGTTTTTCAGTTATCTGCATGCTGGATGGACATAAAATAAAATAAACAATAAAATATGCTTTTTTCTTCTTGTGCATTTGTGCTGCTATAGGTCGATTTTAGTTTGTATGCCGGAAGGAGGAAAATTGTGGAGAGGTCATCATTTCATTCATTTTCATTCTGAATAAAAGAAGGGAGTCTCGCTACAACACAGAAAATGTTCATGTGAAAAGTTCATGGGTTTTCTGAGATTTGTGGAGGAGATCATTTGACATTGCCTGCCACTTTGGTACTGTAGCTCGAGCCAGTTATTTTCAGTCTAGTGATTTTTGGTCTCGCTGTTTCTGTTCTGTTCATTCCTTAAAGCATGAATCTTTATAGGCCTGTGCTACATATTTAAAAGTCATTTGACTGCAGTAAAAAGGAGTCTCATGTGCTTCAAATTGCTTTCATTGTCTGTTTTGTTTCAGTTATAATGTCATTAAGTTCTATTCATGCGCTTCTGTTTGCAGAATAACCCACCCTAAGCCTAAATAAATAATAAAATGCCTTTACATTGTGTGCAGAGTACAGGTAAATCAGTGAGAAAACACTTTTTATGACATTTAAGCCCATCTTTTTGTCACACCATGACTAGGCTGTTCCTTAAGTGAACATTATGTAATCTAAAACTGGTTCTTCTGAAACTAAAGATCACTGTTATTGTGTCCCTCATCGTCAGACTTCCTGGAAACTTGTGATGTCATTCAATGCGTTTAAAAAGTGACACAGCAAAGATAACCGTGTGAAACTCTCTAGCCCTGCCCTTCCTGCAATCTGAGTAAGTGGTAAACAAATATGGGAAACTTTTACCCCAGTCACAGAAAAACCTGCTTGATACACTTATTGCTCTGCATGGACAACAGCTAAGGCGGGGAATTGTTTTTTCAAATTTGGCTTCAGTCACGTGGACTGAAGGAAGAACTGGCTTGACTTTGGAGTCTAATGATCATTATCATTGTGATTGCAGATCTGTTCCATTCTTATGAATGTTTAAAAAAGGAGATACAGTCAGCGACTCCCAAAATTACTCAGGTTTATCAGAGTCACATCTCCTTTGGAGTCAAATTAAAACTTTCAGCCTAGTACCTGAAAACCATCCCTGCTGCTGTCATCTCTTATTTAACTCAGTGAAAGGTTTGAATGGCATGATCAGGTGAGGAGTGTTTTATGTCATGTGGACTTAAGTGTATTGTTTCATCAACACGAAACATTTTCCGGTATCCACGCAACAAAGGAAGCATAAAACAGGCTGGACAGGGGTCAAATGTATTATGCATTTACTCAGAGGATCTGTCTGCAAACATACAGGGAGGGAAATTTCTGTGACTTAAGAGACCATCTGGTGGATCAACACTGCACGACAGAATCTCATAACTATTTTGATCGTGGGCACTGTGTGTTTCTTTTATTATGTGAAAAATTACATTTTGTTCCTTCAATTGTTAAATCACTGTTTGTTAACCTCTAATTTTCCTGTAGATTTAGAAGAAATTTAATGGGGATAAAGTAAAACTTAATATGAATGAATTCCATGTAAATGCAAAAAATAAAAAATCCACCTCACTGACAGGTATTGTACTGAAAAAGACAGGTCCAGAAAAATATATATTCCCTGAGCAGTAGTGAAGTGTCAGCTGGGAATGAAGCGACATCCAGAGCTGACTCTTTGAAGTGAACCGGTTCCTGGCTGGGAGCCGGAGATGCTCTTCTTTTTTTTTCTTCCTCTCTCTCTCTTTTTTTGTTTTCAACTCTTACATGATTGTTCAACTACATGACGTGTGATGACGCCTGAGTGTCCGCACCAAACTGAGCGGGAAGGGGAGGAGTTGGGATTATAGACACACACACAAAGCTGCAGAAGGGAGGGAGATGAGTAAGTGAGAGAGGGTGCGAGAGAGAGCATGTGATACAAAGACAAGAATCTGAAAACCCGAGAAAATGAGTGACGACAGTAAAATTTCAATCCCCTCAGAGAGGATCTTCTCCAAAACAGGGCAGATAACAACAGACAGAAGAAACAGGATCAACCCTTCAAAGCCAAGGGACTTGGTTTTTCATAAATTGTGTGATACTGTCTTGTCCCTGTCTTGTCCCTGGATCCCCTCTCCCTGCAATCCAGGGGATTGCAGGGAGAGGGGATGCCTACTGGGGTCAGCGGGGACCTCAAGCAGTGAAAAGGAGAACAAGAATAGTGAAGGGGACCAGGAGGATGACAGTGAAATGGAAGAAGAGGATGACAAATCCAAAAGCCTTTACGGGCTCTTCCAGCTGTCTGACAGAAAGTTCTGTAATTCAGGGTCCATCCAAAAATTATTTAAAACTTGATTTTTGTTTTTCATAGTAAAAATGTTTTGCTTTTTTTCCTTGCAACTTTTACTGATGATGCCCATAAGTGACGATATTGCTTGTGTTATCTTGACTGGTTACTGGGAGTAAGTTTGTGGAAAGCACAACAGACACACACGTCAAATAAATAACCAAAGCTTTGAATAAATATCAAATGATTGTGTGATACATTGATGGGCTGATTATTCATAATATCTATATACTGTAAAACAGGTGAGAAATTCAGTAAGCTGTTGGGCCAGAATCACGTGTCTTTATAGCATTCAGTCTTTAACTTTGCTGTATGGATTAAACACCACTGTTCCAAAAGACATTTCTTCATTTGGTGCTTTAATGATGGTGGTGGAGACCGCTGTCTGAGATTTTTGTTTGGAAACAGGATATCTTTCTGTGTATGAAGTCATTCACAGTAAATCCTGCTTATGACTCTGCCCCAAGGGAAATTATTGCATGTCTTTCCCAGCTTTCCTGTCCTCTGTCTAAAAATTGTATTAAAAATGGGTTCCCAAAAGTGCAAAACAAGAATATATAACAAGTCAATGTAAAGAGAACTAAAACAGAGAAACACAACAACAGTGTTTTTTTTTGTGTGGGTGGATCATTCAATAATTGTTTTCTTGTACCTGTATGTTGTAATAGTAATGTCAAATGACCTGATCAGCCCACAGATTCCTATAGAATAAGGATTTTTTTTCAAAAGCCTAAAATTCAACAATTTGCATCTAAAACTTGTATTTCAATAAATATTACTGTGCACTGTGTCTATGTTTGTGTGATTATGATTTATAGTAACTGAAACTTGACAGTTTCAACCTCATACAGCCTGCCTATTACTTGCCTTTTTTTGAAAAACATCATGAGATGAGCACCAGCATAGGAAACAGAAGCAAGAAAGCATGAGACACGAAACATTGTTGTACCCAGGAGCCTAAAAATTGTATTTTGTTTGACTAGAAATGAACCAAGCAAATGGTTCCTGCGCAAACCATTAAAATTATTCTCATAAAAAAGAAAAATTGGAATAATCTGAGATATTTAAACAAAATCTCTTCAACAGATGTTTTTGGAGAAAAAAAGCTAAGACTTACCTTTAACACATATATTCGTTTTTATTTTCTGCTTGTCCTTTGAACTCCCACTTACACTTTGCTGCAGGTGACGTCAACAGCTGACGTGATGTCTAAATGAGGTTTGCCACATAAGCAATGGTTTGTTTATCTTCTTTTCTACTCTGCTCGAGTACTTAAATTTTATTCACACACTGTCGTATAAACCTTTCTATGTCTAAGTACTTTCCGCTGTATCTCACATTCACGAGCCACACTCTGCATGCTAAACTATCCCTAGAATACTTTAGCATGCTGTCATGTAACTATTTTGTAATTTCAGAGCCAACATATTGAAATTCTAGTAATCTCTGGGGAAGTTGCTGGCTTTATTACAAAGTTTCCCCCCTTCTTTTAGTTCTTTCTTAATTTTACCCTTCCTTTTAATGTTCTTTATTTTCCTTTTTGTGATTCAGATAAATATGAAAAAGAGAAGGAAAATTGTCTGTGTTGGGTTTTTTGTTTTGTTTCTGATTTCTCTGCAAATTAAAAAATGATACTTTTGGAATAACACCATCACATAAAGGACATTTACACTGTTGCTGTGTACACTGTATGCTTTGGTCGTAGCCATAAAGTCCTGTAGACATTGGTTGGTGTCCACCTCATAACCTCAAGTTTGCGTGGAAAAGTTTGCTGGGTGGATGGCAAGACAGTAGGTGAAACACATCACAAAGACATGTACAGTGATGCAGCAGCACTGGACGTGCAGGTTTTTGGTTTGCTAGCAGATTCATATCTCCTGGCAACCAGCTTCATTAAAAAAAAAATCAATTCATCAGCATGGATTTTATCATGAAGCTCGTCACTGATCATCAACAGTTGAATAGGCATTGAAAAACGCTTTTTGATGCATGTTTAGCTCAGTGGGAGAGCAGGCACCCGTATGGGCGGAGAGCGGCAGTCCTGGGTTTAACTCCAACTCGTGGCCATTTACTGCATGCCCTCCTTGCTTTCTTCACTGTTTCTCTGTCCAAAAAAAGTACTTTAAAAAAACATTTTTGAAAATTCAGATTTAAAATAATGTAGTGATATAGTGTAAAGTTGCCCTGCAACATTTGATGTTACTTAATTTTCCAATTCCTGATTTGCTGGAGCCCATTCCAACTAACGCCAAAGGTTTGCTACACCCTGGATAGGCTGCCAGTTTTGTTTTAAAGACATTTCACCAAAGTAAATAATCAGATAACTTGAGTAGCACATTGTGTACAAATCCACTTTTTCAAAAACAATATATAACATTAATAAAACATTTCATATAAGATTTACATTTTCAGTCCATGAAACATCATTTTGCTAAGTATGCTTTATAGGCAGCTGGATTATGATCCAAACAGCATATGAATGGTTTGTGTGTTTTCTGAGCTTTTTGAAAAACTGCATTTGAAATTAGCCACCACTTCAGGAAAAGTACCTGTAGCTATGTTTGTCCTTGCTTCTCTTCAGTAGCTCAGTGGCTAACTGAGGCATGTTTTGCTGTTATTTTTGCCTCTCACTGTTTCTGTTCTGTCTTGAGTTGTTTGCATCAGTTTTCACTGCAGATGTGACTCAGCCAGCTACTATAGTAGCATCGTATAGAAGCATAGTGCAAATGGGAAATGTTTCAAAACCCAATTTCTGGGAACATTAAACAGATATCAGCTGGTATGGTAAGACTGTTTAGAAACAATAGGAACAGTCTGTTTTTAACAAAACAGGCTGCCTTGAGGCAAAAATCACTCTCTATGGCATTGTTTTAAATATTTAGAATTTATTTGACTGTAGTAAAATGGACTCTTAAGTGTTATAACTCATTTTCATTGTGTGCTTTGTTTATATGATGCCATTAAATTCTTTTCATATTTCATGCACTCTTGTTTGTAGATGACTCCACTGTAAGCCTATATAAATAATAAAATAACATTTTGTGTGCAGTACAGGTAAGTAAGGAAGTAAACATTTTTAAAGACATTTAAGACCCTCTTGTTGTCACACAATGACTAGACTATAGTCTAGGCAAAAATAATCATAGCAAACTTTTGAGTTCTACCCTTCTGTAATCTTAGACATTGCTAGAGAAATATGGGCAAACTTTGCCCCAGACACAGACTAGCATAACTTATACATTTGCTCCTCTCCATAGCCAAGAGCTGTGATTGGAAATTTCTTCCAATATGACATTTATGCTTACTAACTGGACTGATTTGAATTTTGTAATACAAGTGCTGGCATGGAACTCAATGAAATGAATTTAATATAACAAGAACTAAAATACCGGTTGCAGCAGATGGCCGCCCCCCCTGAGCCTGGTTCTGCTGGAGGTTTCTTCCGGTTAAAAGGGAGTTTTTCCTTCCCACTGTCGCCAAAGTGCTTGCCCATAGGGGGGTCATATGATTGTTGTGTTTTTCTCTGTATTTATTATTGTGCATTACATTATTTTTTACAATACAAAAGCACCTTGAGGCGACTGTTGTTGTAATTTGGCGCTGTATAAATAAAACTGAATTGAATTGAATTAGAATAATGAAATATAATTTTTTATAATCAAAGAGGTAAATTGTGAGTAGTATCTCAGAGTCATATTGTTACAATTTTTTCATAGAATGTAACTAAATGGCTACAAGATTAGTTTCTACTTGCAACATCACAACAATTTCTTCATTAAGGCATTACATCTCTCTGAACTGTAATCAAAGAACAGCATGGCCGAATACATACTAAACATCATGAGATATTGTTTTCTTTACTTGAACTGTGGGATCTTTCAATAAATATTACTTTGTAGCATGTCTGGATGTTTTCATTGTAATGCCAAAACGTATTGCTTGTTGTTTCTTCAAAAACATAACATGAGATGAGCATCAGCATAGGAAACTGAACCCACCAAACATCACTCAGAAAATGTTGCAACCAGGAGACAAAAAAATGTCTTTAATTGGTCAGAAATGAACCAAGCACATTCTCACTGTTCAAACCGTTAAAATTATTCTCATATGAAAAAGAAAAATGGAATAATGTGAGCTGAGCTTTTTAGCTGAGTTTAGGACCAAATGCTAAGACTTACCCTTAATACAGACATTTTTTTCTGCTTGGCCTTGAAATGGCAGATTAAAACTGATCCAGGAGAAAGACTGGTGTTTAAATAATGCAGATGTGAAGGAATTTAGAAATGAATACATTTTCTTACAACATCTTGGGTGAAGTTAAGAATATATTCTATGATAACATTTTTTTTCCTTTGCGATTTTCTTTCTTAGTTTTTTTTTTTTTTTTGCAGTGAATATGT
>VOQK01029836.1:32558-46285 GCA_015052645.1 Benitochromis conjunctus | reverse complement strand
GCTTAAAATTCATGTATTATCTACTGTGTGAGCCATTTAAACGTTATGCATCTCATTGAATTTACCCAAGCGTACACATTTAAACTGTAAATGAATTTTATTAGATTTAATATAAATTCTTTGCTTTACTTCAGAAGGAATTGCTGTATATTTGATTTGACTATGTCTCAGCTGTAGTTTAGAGAACACACAACAATGCACACCTCTTTTTCAAGATGTCCATCTTGTCATTAGAGGTAATCTAAATTCATAAATTCTGACTATGATTTGCAGAAAAAACATTTCTACCTCATGTAGAAAAGACAGTGACAGTCTTATCGTCATCAGAACATGAGAACTATTGTACAGTGTGCTGCTGCTTAGCAACTATATCACTCCCTCGGTGTATATTTAGACCAGACATGGGCGAAATATGGCATTTCTAGAACCACCCTGTGGACCATCTCAATCTGGCATCGAACATCCTAAAAGGAAAACAGTGTGTGTATCTTTGTTGATGTTCAATGCATTAGAACTACCAACAGCTCTCTTACTGTCCCACAAAAATAGGCACTTATTTCTTCTTAGATAATTTTTCAAAATATTGGATGCCTCATATCTGCTCCACCATTTTAAATGTTATTAATCTTCAAAGCCAAAGAAGACCATGAGAAATACGACAAAAACAAAGCAACACTAAAATCAAAATAATTGTTACAGCTCAAACATTACAGACCTAAATTACCGAAAGGGAGGTTACAGGGAAAGCAAAGGAAAACAAGCACAGAAGGTCAAAGGAAATACGTTACAAAGACAACTGAGAATAGTAGAAATGTTTGATTTGCAGGAGAAAACCTCTGGACCAGTGGGTTCAGCCTGTAGCTGTCATGTTAAGCTGCTGCATGTTAAGCTATAGTGGGACAATGTCAAAGTTGACAGGCAGGGAAAAAAAGGAAGGGGAGGAACCCTGCCTTATCCTATATCTATAATATCTTTAATATAATATGTATAATACAAAATATAAATTGTTATGATTTGGTGTTGTATAAATAAAATTGAATTGAACTGAATAGAAAATAGGAGATATATACAGTACATACACACAGATACATACATCCACAATCTTCTTGTGTTGTGTGTGTGTGTGTGTGTACATGAGTGTCATGAAATGTACTTGAAAATGAAGGTTGGAAGTTGCAATAAAGCAACCTCTCGCTCCTGGGGAGCCAGAGGCAGAAAGAGATGGATCCAGGAGATCTGGGCCATTTGCAGCCACCAAGAGTACCAAAGACATAAGGCCACACATCTCGGTGATACTTGCGCGTTCATCCCAGCAGGAGAAGGAGGGAGGTCCCAGATGGGGTGCCTTGGCCAAAGGGTGAGAGTCGCAGAGAACCAGAGGCAACAGGCAGTCAACCCTGCCAGAGGCCAGCCACTTTGGCACAAGCTGATACCAGGCCGCCAGGGCCTCAGGTGCCCAAGAAGCACCCGGCAGAGCCCCCCCCACCTAAAACGGAAACAGTCCATCTCCCGACCACTGCAGCCGAGGGAGCATGTCAACAACCACACCAGAACATCCATCTACGCGCCCCGGAGCCAACACGTACCTGCAACCTAGGCGGGGGCAGCAGCGTCCAGCAGGGAGCAGCAGTGAGACTCATTTATGGATCAGATGTGGGATTTGAACATAAATCTGATAAGGTAATGACGTATGACACAGCTGTTTTACTCTCTCTGGCCTCCATGTCTAGCTAGGAAAGTGTCATCTAAGAGAAATGTTTATAGCCAGGGAGTTGGTCACAAGGTTAGGTTATTTTAATCTGCCTTTGTGAAGCATGCTTTTGACACGCATTGCAGAGTATGCTGCTCTGCTCCTTTGTCAGACTTTACGTATCTCCACATTAGCGAATTCCTCTGACTCTTCTTTTCAGACGCGTACTCATATTTTGAGCCCCAGACTGTGTCATTTAGGGTGTCTCGAGTTTTCTTTCACAATTTCTTTTGTCATTTTGCCTTTTATCTCACTCACACTCCTAACATACTGTATACAGCTGCAGTAGCCAAAATATTAGCACCTTGTGCTCCTGCTGATACATCTAAGCTGTATGTGGTAACCTAACATGACATCACTCAAACACCCACCTAGATTCCTGGTTTGCTTGGTATTTATGTTGTTTCTTATTTTTGTACTATTTAGTGAATTTAATCTTGTTCTTGTTTCCCAGTTGCCTTAGTTTCATTCCTTTCACGTATGTGTTCTCCTCATCCAGTTATTTCCCTTCCTGTTTCCTTTGTCTTTTTCCAATGTTTTGTTCTTTTGTGAGTCAGTCTCCTCTCACGTTGTTTACCCCTCTGTCTCCCTTGTCATGTCCCCATGTCTGGGTGATCTCGCTGTCTTGTTTCCATGGTTGTCTGGGTTCCCTGTTTAGTTCTGTCAAGTTTTTTATGTCTAACTTCTGGTCCTTGAGTTAGTTACTTCCTGTTTTACCTCGTTAGGTCCTTGTCACGTTCAGTTTTACTTCATCACTCTCATTAGTTAGATTCTGTTCAGCTGTGTTCCCCACCTGTTGATTGTTCCTTTGTCATCTTATGTGTGTATATATTATTCTCATCTCTTTCTGTTCTTTGTCACAATCTCTCTTATGGTTTTCATATTCTTGTGTTGTGTGTCTTTATACTGTCCTTGTTTTCCTCTTTGTGTAGTAAATTCCAAGTTTAGTCTATTTATATAACTAAAGTATTTATACCCCTAGTGTACATGTGTTCCTAGAGTTATCTTATGAGTTTAAGCAACAAAGCTGTAGTTCTGGGCATTTCCTACAGTCTGGAGACCTGCATTTGGGTCCTAACCTGTCAATCACGCAGCACAAGTTATGACAATTTTCATTGTCATTGGTCTTCTGTGTTGTTTCTCAAAACAAGGGGGAAAGAATTCTATGAAATTTAGATTGTTCGTGTCTCGTATTTCCATAAAGTTAAAGTTATTTCACAATAATAATTTTTATAATTTTATCACTCAACCCTTTTATTGTTTTTTCGTCACAAGGGAAGAGTGGAGTAGGACACTGACAAACAGACTGATGTGGCATCTGTACTGATTTGTTGAGCTACTGGTGGACTCAAAGAGCTGTGGGTAGTGAGTAAAAGTGTCATGCTCCTCCAGCCCTCCTGTGCTGGCTTGCTCCTTCCTATCTTTTTTCTTTATTGCTCTCTCTCTCTATCTGTCTGAATGTTGGTGTCTGTGTATCTAAACCAAACCCTGTGATTCAGGGGCGGGTCCTTCTCTGCTTCCTGCCTTTGGATTCTGCACACCTGGAAGTAACAGATTCACCTGTGGGTAATTCTCAGGCTCCTACCTAAGAAGAAGGAAGCCGTTTAGTCTACGCCCGATCATTGCTTGGAATATGTTAGTGATGTTGGCATCTTACGAGCATGATGGTTTGTTTTTTTTCTTCTAAATGTATTTGCTGCTGCACATCAGTTACACATTAACTACATAAATTTAAAACCAATATGTCTGAAATGTGTCATGAATTCTGAATGTTTACTGCATTTTACATTGTAACTATACCAGTCCTTCATTTTGTATTTAAGTAAGTGCACAGGTCAGTACAGTATAATACACTTCAGGCTACTCCCAAATGAACGAAGAAAATGTTTTCTTTCTGAGTTAAAACTCAATTGTAGGCTTGCCTGACATGCCACATGTATGGAGATCGTTCCTTCTGTTGGATTGATTTTGCTATCAGAAGCTGGCAGAACTTAATGACTCTCTGAGGCTGTCCTGTTGGCGATTTGCGGTTCGAGCTGGTGTCACAGGAAACTTGGGTGGATGGATCTCCTGTGGTATTATCAGGTCTGGCTGCCAGCTCATCTCTATCTCTGGATCTTACAGTCTCGGGTGCCTCTGAGGCTTTCAACCCTTATCACAGTGAAATACATTAAAGACGAGATTAAAATGAGAGAGAACACTACAGGACGTTTTGCAAAGACTGGGTCAGGGATCTGTAGCCACATGGACATCATGGATGTCTATAATGGCTGACGGGATTTGAAATATCTGAATCACGTAGAAAGACTAGGATTCTTTTTCAAAAAGAATAGTATGCCATTCTTATTTGAAATGCACAAAATAATGCTTTGACCATAAAGGGTTGTTGTTGTGAAAGATCAGATTTTAAATCAAACATCTTTTTCCTAAACCCAACCAAACAGAGTGACTGAAACAACTCAGCAAGTGACAAATAAAAGGAAACAAAGCCCACAAAAGTACAAATGAGACACAAACCACATTCTCCAGGCTGATCAACCTGTGACTTAAGCCACTGTCGGCACTCACAGCCCACTAAAAAGGGACCGTTAACTCTCTGTGGTGGACACTGCCTTACCCGTGTAACATTGCAAGACCTAATAAACTGAGTGAGTATCATTCTCAGGGCCAGATTTGCTAAACGCTCAATCCCCAAATAGTGCTGATAGATGTGGTTAGTTTTACAGGTGACTTACGTACAAAACACTGGTGTTGTCAGATCATTTCAATATGACATACTCAGTCGTGCAAGAGCAGCGTAATTTAGCGTAAGGTCGCAAACTAAAAGGCGATATTAAGCTGAGGGTAATTTACTACCAGGACAGGCGCAGCTTGTTAACCGTAATCACAAAAGTGTATGAATACCACCATAAATCCAGGTAGCACCACAGTTGTGAACCACGCTGGAGTTATATAGTTAAAAATCATGTATGCTGTCCATGGTCCTGAAACCATAATGGGTTCATTTGAGTGTAATAAAACTTTATTAAGGGAAATATGTTTTTAAAGTTTATTTACGTAATTGCAAAAAACGTCTTAAAACTATCAAACCAATTCAAAACATCCAAATGAAAAATGGGCCGCTAGTAATACTTCCCATGCCTGACGTCCATCCAAGGTCTGATTATTTTCAGGACAGGGTCCATGTCAATGTCATCATTTGGCCTTTTACTCAATTTTACTTTGAACCCTACAGCGCAGGCTCTGAAATTCCCCCCACGGGAGCCACATAATGTTGAAAAGAAGAGACACCAAAAGTTGAAGAGCTGCAACAGTTTTTGTTGCTGATGTTGTGTGACTCCTTTTAGTTGCAGGCCATTTCTAAGCACACTGAGCAGATTTAGAATTAGATGGCTGGTTATCTGTTTATTTTTATCACCTCTTGGTCTGATAATCCAAATAAACTGACATGTGTCGAAATGTCTGGTTGCTCTTAAATCTCTGTGATGCCTCATCTGTGCAGCAATACTGTAACTGGCGCCATATCAAGCGCCAAAATATAAGACATGCGTTTTTTCTGCATGAAATTTCAATGCGATTAACAATTTATTGTGCGTCGCAAACGTTAGTAAATCAGATTACACAATTGATTTAAATATTCTCCTCCATTAATGTTGTGCCTTGAAAAAGGAACTCCCAGAAAGACACATGCAATAATCTCTGAGTATGGCACCTCTTACACATAATCTTGTCACTGTGATCTCTCTCACTTTTTTTTTAAACTCAGTTTGCAGTGGAGCAACTTGTTTGTAAATCTGGCCCTAAATGTTCAAACAGATGGATAACTGTCTGAATACAGCGTAGTTAGAATAAAATGCTATGTGATAAATCTAACCCAATAACAAGAGTGAATGTGCAACATATACAGACAATTTAGGGAAGAGTGTGAAGTGTATTTACAGCAGACCATGTTCTGTGCAGACCTTTGTGAATGAACACAGTCTGAGGTTATTTGTTGGGCTCATGTTCCCTGTTGAACCTAGCACAGCGCTGTGACATTTCTATGCATTTCACATTTTGCAAGTTTTGTTAACTATTAGTGTTTTGTTAAAAGAGCTTTTTAAACTTAATCTTTACTAGTTAATGTATTGATAAGAGGGGGAAAAAACTGAGTTATCTGTACTGGTTGAATTTTATTGTATTTGGCTTTATTTCTCTTTCAAGAAATGAAATAGCAATAGCATTTTGGGAAAATATATGTGGATCCTTGCTCAACAAGTTAGCTAAACTGGTGCCACTGTTGCATAGAAGCAACTAAAGTCTTAAAGTCTTAAAAACTTGGAAAAAGAAGGCAAATGGACTTCTTCAAGTTTGTGAAGATGTTTTGGCTCTCATCCAAGAGGCTTCTTCAGTTCTAAAAACAAAACGTGAGGACGTCTCCCTTTGGAGGTGGTCGTACTACTGATCTACTATTGATCCAATGCAATATCACAAGAGCCAAACGGCATGGGTTAAGGGTGAAACCTTACTCCACTCTATCATGTCACCTATTAAGGTTACCTGAGGCAAGGTGTAAATGGACTGGTTCATATATATATAGCTCTTTTCTACTCAAAGCTCTTTACACAACTTGCCTCATTCACACATTCACTTTTCTTTTTCTACATAAGCAATGTCTGTCTAACATTCACACTCCAATGGGTGCATCACAGTGCTAGATACTATCGGAGAAAAATATACTAACTTGGCATCCAGGGATTGAACCAACAACCTTATAGCTCTATGTGGTTGTAGCTGAGGAACTAGAACAGGTCACCTACCAACCATAAACACCTTGTGTTTTTGTGGCAGGCTGCTGGTAACAAAAGTGCCAAAAGATACAGTTCAAAACTGGTTCTTTGTTAATTTTTTGTTTTGTGTAGACACAGCAGCAGTCCATACCCTGAGTTAAGCTCCTTTTTATGCTTGAATCATTCACAGATCAGAGTTAGGTGGCTAATAAACAAACATTCCTATGTAACATCCTATGTAACATCCTATGTATGTTACATAGGAACATAAATGTTCCTATGTAAATGATGAGGTACAAGGACTGGACTGAAAGTTAGTGAAAAAGTACAAAATGTCCAAAGAAACCAACTGTAAAGAATTTCAAAAAGCCTGGAAAGATAAAATTAGAATAATGTCTGTAACTTAAAAAAAATTTATACAAAACGAGAAGTGACTTAAGACTTTTGGAAAGTATTATACAGTATGCTTGTATTGAATGCCAACCACCAGCCGCTGAAACCATTTCTTACTCTAATTTATGTAAAAAAAGATGGTGTTTTTTTCTGATAAAATAATGTTGCAATGAAACAACCAGAAAAACTCTTACATTACAAAGAGAGAATACACCTTGGATCTGTCCACTGGTAGAAACATTACGGGGACGATGAGAGTCCTGGTGAGTAAAAACCTCCAGCTGCTTTGGCAGAGATGCAAACATCATCTTAAATCTTAAAGTCAGACACTTTGGACACAGTATTTCAAAACAACCACCTCAACTTTATGAGTGTTGCTTTGCAGTATTATTATCATGTCACTGTGCTTCCACCTTTCAGTGTGAGCAGGAAGAGCCACTTGACTCAAAAACTGAAATAGTGTGAAAAATGTGACCATTTTTGTACCTGTTCATACAAAACGTCATCTGATCTGTTGTAGTGTGCATATAAGAAGGACAAAATTATTTAGAAAGCTGTACTTTATATCAGGACATATACTAATAATAATGGTAATTGGTGGTCAGCTAAGACATATCTCACTGCTCAATAAAAGCCGTCTTGCCCCTGCCTGTAAAGCTCAGCGGGGTCCAAACAGCCTGCTTAATAAAAAAAAAAAGTCACCTTGCAGAGTTGTTATTTAGGCTGATTTCACCATCAAAAACAGTTGTCACGGCCCTGGTGGTATCCAGCCCTCCTCCTTTCTTCCCTCTCTCCTTCTTGCTCTCATTCTCTCTCTCTACCTATTCTCAGGTGGGCGAGTTTTCCTGCTCCAGCGACGCCCGCCTGGAGGTGTGATCTCCTGCTGAGCACCTGTATGCCATTTCCTGATCAAGCCTCGCGTGTATTCGAGGAGTGGTCCATTCGCCCATTATTGGGCTGATTGCTACTGCTACTTCATTAGGTGTTAGTTCTGTGTTTACTCTGGCGCATTATTTTCCTCATTCACCCTTCCCCTCGCTTCGCTCACTCTCGTTGGTGCGTTGGCTGGATTACCTCTGTTGGTCTGGACCCTCTGCTCTCTGGATTCCCACTCTGACTCCTGTGAGGAAACAGTCTCTAACTAATAATACCCACCTGTCTGCCCACTCTCCATCATCTAACCACTGCTCCCTCTCCCTTCCTCTTACAGAGTGCTCCCCTTGCTAAAACCTTCTGTGTTTAATATTAAACCCTTGTGGTAATTAATACTGTGAATATTTGCTTCTGGTTCTGCCTCCAAACAGTTTGCTGTGCCAGGCTGTAAACATGTTAGCTAAAGTTGGACATAACTTTGGAGTTTATGAGGAACTTCTCATTTTTGGATTCAGTCTCATGTTGCCGGCTTTTGGCTCTTTGGTTTCCAGCTTCATATTACATCCTCAGTGGGTGCTGCTGGGGACCAACAAACAACCTTTAAAAGAGATTTTCCACATTATGACACCTATTTACACTTTCCCCTGTCCTCCTGATTTTCACAAGCTTTATTTCTTCACCTTGAGTTGTACAGCATATGTCCAGTATTTATTCTCACCATTACTCTTAGACAAGGTTAGTTGAGGGATGTTGTACCCTCATTAATTATCTCCCTTAATGATGCATGCAAGGGGTCCAATCAATCTACTTAATTTCATACCACAGAGCGACTGAAAAAAAAATCAAATTTCAAACATTAAAACCAGCTGTCTTGTGCATCATACAGTTACACAGAATGCACTTCCTGACACCATACATGAAAAATACGCACTGCAATAAAGCAATACACCATGCATTAATTACTCTACAGGAAGCATCATATCTCCACAAATGAATATTGGAGGGTAATGAGGTCAAATAACTAAAAACTACCAGACACAAGAAGAAAAGGGACTCTGGCAACAGGTTGTTTTTGGCCCACACAAGGCCCTGCTCTGTACGTGATGGAGTCAGTTCAGGATTATAGAAAGAGGAAAGTCATCCAAGTTATCCAAGATTCTCTAAATTCTTTTTAAGTCTGTTGAGGAGGGGCAGGGGATGGGGATGGGAATCGAGAACCGGTTCTTGTAGAGAACAGTAGTCCAATGGCTTGGAGTCATTAGTCTGCCTGCCTATCGATCCCGCTTATTGGTTCTTGCACTCGATCAGCTGATTTCAGTCATGTGATGGAGGAGAAACAGATTGCTTTTATTTTTATTGCACAAAGGATGAGAGGGCGA
Source organism: Benitochromis conjunctus (assembly GCA_015052645.1). NCBI lineage: Eukaryota > Metazoa > Chordata > Actinopteri > Cichliformes > Cichlidae > Benitochromis > Benitochromis conjunctus. The sequence continues at coordinate 37,121 of VOQK01029836.1, read as the reverse complement.
TGGTAAAGTGGAGACTGCTCCAGGACAGAAGCAACTGCATTATACTGTTAACACAACTTTGGAAGCATGCTAACACTAAGCTAACAAGAGCCCAGTTAAAGCTGAGTAAATGCTGACCCCAGCCCAGCACCTTAAATTTGTAAACTCTGTAACATATTGTATTATTTAAATAGTTTATTCTGTTACTGTCTTGGAGCAACTCTAACCCACATAATTCCCTTAGGGATTAATAAAGTATTCTGATTTGTTCTGAAGCTGCTGCTGAACTTCAACAGGAAACAAACTGATGAGCAGTCAGGCTGGAGTCTCCGTTTCTACCTGCTCATGTTTCTGAAGTAGAATCACTGTGGCATCACTTTGTGCTGCTTTTCATCTTTTCATGTGCTGTCGACTTTGTGTTCATACCTAAATACTAAGAGAAAGATCATGCGTGTCCTCATTAGGATAGGAATTTGTGTTGGTGTGTGGGGCTGTAGCCTCAGGCTGGTATTGCTAATTATGAGACAGTGTGTTTCAGATTATTTTACTGAGTAAAATGAGAGTAACGTAATGAGTAGTATAACAAATGTCTTTCTCCTGGGTGTAATTAAGTGACCTACTGCATTACTTTTTAAAAAGTGTTCTGTGTAATATGTGCAATAATTACTTTTTTGAGTAATGACCCGAACATTGATCACAACAAAGAGGGGAAACACCTCCAACATGCAAAAACATTTGACCTCTCAGCATGTTAGTATTTTGCGTGACTGTAATGTCTTTAATATGCTGCTTAGAGATGGTGGTGACTCTCAAAGTGGGGCCAATGAGAATCGATAAGGGAACTGATAAGGAATCGAATCAATAAGTGATAATGGTGTAAATGCTGTTAAACAATGTTCTGTGTCGAGTTCATGATGTGGATGATTGATTTATAATGGGTTACACAATTTTATGAATATATAATTTAGCGTTAAAAATGTCTTTATTTGAAATGTACATGTGTAAAGTGTAAGATGTCTCGCGAGAACACCCTTAGCGAGGGCACACGAGGCTTTCATGGACTGCGAAGGAGCAGACGACTTTCATGAAGCGTGTTAAGCTAAAGGTTTATTAAAGAAAAGCAACATAAGGACTTAAGGACCTCTTTTCAGGACAAGCAGCCAACGAGGTATTTGTTATTTAAGAAATGTTGTATTTGTGTTTGGACTAAATGTGTACTGTAAGGTTGCTGATTGGTTTGTACTGTTCACTTGTGACCAGTTCTCACGGCGTATTGGCGTACTGGCGTACTGGCGTACTGGCGATGGTGAAGCTAAGGAGGAGAGAAAGCCCACGTAATAAACGCCCGTTTCAAAGAATCGACCTGTGTCTGTGTTGTCGTGAAGAGAGCTACAGTCATATTAAAAAAACATAGAACAGCTTATAACATTGATTCCCTTATCATCTGCTGCTCTTTAATTACCAATTTACCTCACAAAGAAATCAAATCTGAGATATGTTGTGCTGCATTAAATTTATGTGGGATGATGATTACTATTTTGGAACTCTTGAGGTGGTCGCTGTCAGATCCCATTTTTTCCAACACTAACAAAACAGAAATACAGAAACATTAACTACATGTAATGCAGTAATTTAGCTGACTGCTGTATTGAATGTGAGGCTTAAAAATTGGCCTTCAGTATAACACCTTAACTTTTGAGAAACATCATTTGCCCATGTCCAAAGGCAAAGGTCTATACATAAAAATGATCACCGTCCTATACGATATCACTAGGACTCTACTTTTTGATCACAGTACAATCTAGAAAACTGGGTCCTGGGAAACTATAACCTTATAAACTATAACATATCTAAGAGCACGTGTGTGAATAAAAAGTATTACGACATTAAGCTCAAGCATCCTCGAGTTTTTTAACAAAAAGAACATAAAAACAAAAATAACATGGAGACAGACTCGCTCCTGAGACCGTGAGCACAAAGAGAGTGAAAGAAAACGTTTCTGTCATGCAGAACAGCAGCGCTTGTAAAAAAAAATGGTAAATGGCCTGCATTTGTATAGCGCTTTACTCAGTCCCTAAGGACCCCAAAGCGCTTCACACTACAATCAGTCATTCACACACTGGTGATGGCAAGCTACATTGTAGCCACAGCTGCCCTGGGGCGCACTGACAGAGGCGAGGCTGCCAGACACTGGCGCCACCGGGCCCTCTGACCATCACCAGTAGGCAAACATGGGGTTAGTATCTTGCCCAAGGATACTTGGTATGTAGACTGGAGGAGCCTGGGATCGAACCACTGACCTTCCGGTGAGGAGGTGACCCGCTCTACCACCTGAGCTACAGCCACCCGTTGTTCCTGTGATCACCAGTAAAACCTTTAAGTTTGACACATAGAGCTTCCCCGCCTGTTATATTAAACTACAAAAGACCAGCAGGTGTTCATATCCATGATTGCATGCAGTGAATTCATGTTAATTAATTTGAAGTACCTGTAGCAGTGAATTTAAAGTTCAATATCCTAAAGTACTTTTATTATTTATTTAATAATACAAAAGTAATAAAACTAATAGATTTTTGTTCTAACACTTGTTACAACCCTTCACTGGATGTGGATGCAGAGTAAACAAATCAGCCTATGCAGTGCTCTGAGTTTTAGTTGAGGAAATATTGCAGTAACACTCACACACAGCTTCTGTTAGGTATTCTATTTTTAAAAAGAGAACATAAAACACTTTCTGAGGAGTTGCTGAGTCTCTTCTAACATGACCAAGTTAGATAATCCAGGTGCTGTGTGGGAGGACTGATCTAATTAGAGGTGCTATGTGAATACTGGTGCTTGTCAGGATGCTGTTAAGGAAAGGCTAATTTTCTCCCACCTCTGGCATTCTTTAATACTGTGCACTGTATTATGAAATTGTTCAGATGTCTGCTAAAATGTATGCAAAACGTAATCGCAGACAGCAAATAAGTGCTTAGTCTACACTGTCTGCTCACGTCAGACACAGAGAGGAAGGGAAAAGGTAAAGGTAGGAAATGCTTAAACGCAGGTAAAGAGTTGTAAGCTATGATTACTGTGAAGTGTGATTATAGTAAGAGTAATATAAGGAATAAGTAACTCTTGGTCAAAGGGGACTCATTATGTTCATATCCAGCTCCTTATTTTTATTCTTTGATTTGACTGGAGTAACTATGCATGAATCAGAGTCACAATAATTCTTTTTTATTTAACACTGGAGCTTTATACAGGCCCTGCGTTCCTGAAACAGCTTTAGCGCAGCTCCCTGTAAGATCACCCTCCCTTTTAGACATCTTTCTTCTGATTAGCTGTTTTTTAAATTGAGTATTCAGAGTAATTTCAGTGTTTAAACGTAGCCAAATATTTTTAAACGCTAAACACAATGAAGCAGTTTTTACTGCCTAAGCCAGAGTAGTTTTTAGTACGTGGACATAATCAGATAACTTTTAGTACTTAAATATAGCTAAATATTATTTAGTGCATGCATGCACTAAATAATAGTGCATGTGGCAGAGTGATCAGCTGCGGAGATTGGCCGGGGCCATCTATGTGGAGTTTGCATGTTCTCCCCGTGTTTGCATGGGTTCACTCCGGGTACTCTGGCTTCTTCCCACGGTCCAAAGACATGCAGTTAGTGGGGATAGGTTAATTGGTAATTCTAAATTGCCCACAGGTGTGAATGTGGGCGTGAATGGTTGTTTCTTTCTATGTGTTAGCCCTGGTAACCTGTCCAGGGTGTACCCTGCCTCTCGCCCTATGGTAGCTGGGATAGGCTCCAGGCCCCCTGCGACCCTGACAAGGATAAGTGGAAGAGAATGGATTGATTGTTTAGTGCCCAAACTTATCCAAGTAGATTTTTGTATCTACACCCGCCAACATAGTTTTTAGAACCTAGACCTGACCAAGGACGTTTTAGCGCCTGTACCAATGTGAATAAGAAAAAAGAACTATGTGGAAAGGAAACACAATAAAGTGCAACACATAAAGGTCCAAATAGAAAATGAATCACAGTTTCTAAGGGTGACCCCTCCAACACCTCAAATGGAGACTCTGAAAGTCTAAAACGCCACCACCTTGTGCAATTGTACAATGCATCTGACATAACATTACTCTGTGCACCTCACAGTGTGGTGGCTTGACATAATCCCTTTCAAACAAAGAATTAGGCCTACAGCTTATTATAGACAGTGCCAGTAAAAGTGGAGCGTGTGTGTACAATGTGTGTTTTCTTTTGCAGCCTCTGTTAGAACTGAACAAAATCTGCCTCTTTCTCATTCTTTTAAAAGCACCTATATGCTTTAAATGTAAATACATAAATTCTGCAGTACTTCAAGAACAAAAAGTAGCAAATGTTGTTCCTGCATGTCATCTTTATAATGCTCAGTGACATTATAGTGGCCGCGCAGAACGTCAAGGGCATCCGTAATAAATGTTGGTGTTTTAGCACTGCTGCTCTGTGGGTGTCTCGGCAGTGAATAATGATAAGGCTCTGTGTTGTGTGGACCTTGTATCTGATCCAGCTACTGTATGGCTGACCTTCAGATGAGACCGAGGACCTCTGATTCATAT
>VOQK01029836.1:16575-32538 GCA_015052645.1 Benitochromis conjunctus | reverse complement strand
AGGACCTCTGATTCATATAAGCAACCACTGTGGTCTAAAGACCAATATAGAGCTGTCCTGAAAAGGGCACTTTGAGAGTCCATTTGTAATATGAGTTGACACACCTATACATGGTAAAAGCCAGAGCGAGCCAACACAAAGACAGAAAGGATGAGCATACCTTTCATAAATTATAGCGGTGCTAAAAAATAAACTCGAGGTCAAATAGCTGTGCAGCGTTATAAATGGTCACTAACAGAGCCTGAACTGGCATCAATTAAATAATGATTCAACTTAATAATATTAATTATCTAGCTCTGAATAAGATGTAACTCTGAAAAAGACCAGTAACAGATGTATAAAGTTGTGTGCTGTTAATTCATTCCCTAGAGTCACACTGTCAACAGGACTACTGTAATTAATCATTTCATCATTGACAATGTTTAAAGAAGATCATTTAAGATTTTTTAGGTACAATCATTTACGATAGTTTGTTTACCCAACAACGAAGATTGTTGGGTAAGATAGTTTTTCTATTTAACTTCTGTTGTGTTTTTTTTAGCATTTTTCTATTTGCTGGTGTTTTCTTAAGCTGGAGTGTATTTGAACTCTAAGATCCACCATAAGATACTGTACATAATCTGTACCTTCGTGGCCTTCAAAAAAGTTCACTTAGCTTGATGATGTCCAATAATTGAAGTGAATATTTATATAAACCTTTTTCACGTTTTAACCTTCGTGTCTGCCACATTCTCTAACTTTCCTGAAACTTCTCTTTGGCATGCCCCCTTCCATTCGTTCCTTGTTGCATCTTCATTTTCCCCTCCATGTCTCTTCGGTCAGCATTCTCGCTCTGCACCAAAGTCAAACTTACAGATACAGTTGAGATAAAACTCCAAACCATGGCCCACCATCTGTCCTTCTCTCATTAAAGTGGAGCATATGTTAATGTAGCCACTCTGCAGCCTTCATGTGCTGCTGCTAAGTCAAGGACAAAATTGAATTGCTCCAGGAGATTGCATCTTCCCATATGTTTGGCATTTCCACTATATAATGTCCCCTCATGCCTGTCTTCTGCCTTGATCGTCTTCTCCTTTTGCTCTTAAATATTCCTAGGTAATTGAAAACTTTTTTTCCCTCAGCTCTCATTTCCTTATCTTACTTACTTTTCTATTTTCCACAATTGCTCTGCAGGCCATCTATCTTCAGAACAGTCTTGTCCCTGATTTGCAATGACATCAGTGGTTTATTGGTGACACTTTAGTGGGTGAAGAGCATGATTATGTCAGAGCTGCTTATTATGAAAGTGAAAGTTTTCTCATGAGCCAAGACACTGCTCAATCCCACAAGCAAGCTGTGAGAGGGAGCACCTCAGCATCAGCAGTACTACGAGCAATCGACACAAGCTTACAGCAATTGGGTCAAGGACAAAACTCATTGCAGTTTTACTTGCTAGGCTTGCCATCATGTTCCAACGCCTTGAAGACCATTTTCGAAAACTTTCAGCCACCTTCAAAAACAAGCCTCTCCAATGTTCTTTCCTCAAACTGAGACAGGTTACAGGGCTTACTGGCATACACCTTGCTTTTGATGTGGCATATAGCTATATAGCATATTTGATATAGTTTATAGTGACTTTTGGAGGGGGGATTATGGTGTGGGGTAGTTTTTAGGAGCTGGGCTTGACCAGTGAAAGGAGCTCTTAATTCTTCAGCATACCAATACATTTTGGACAATTTCATGCTCCCAACATTGTGGGAACAGTTTGGGGATAGCGCCTTCCTGTTCTAACAAAAATGCACACCAGTGCACAGAGCAAGATCTATTAAAGACATTAATGAGTGGTTTTGGTGTGAAAGAACTTGACTGGTCTGCAAAGACTCCTGACTTCAACCCAAAAAGTATACCTTTGGAATGAATTAGAGTAGTCAAAAATTCCCATAACCACACTGCTAACCCTTGTGGGATTCCCAAATGAGTTGAAGGGTGGGCCAACATCAGATTAAATCCAATGGATTAAGAATGAGATGTTACTCAGGTTCGTATGTGTTTGAAGTCAGACAAGCGAATGCTTTTGGCAATATAACCGAACCTTTGGCAATTGCCTCATAGCAAAGTTCGCAGATGACAGAGCGGTGGTGGGACTCATCATCAATAGCAAAGAGTCAGCCAGAAGTGTGCAGTTTGAGGCTGTGGTCTTCAACGTTTGTGGGAAAATGCTGACTATGTTCATCACTCTGTGGTAGAGAGTGCTGTGTTCTTTGTCGCTGTATGCTGGGGCAGTGGGGTGAAGACAGCTGATGCCAACAGGCTGAACAAGCTGATTTAAAAAGGCCGGTTCTGTCCTGGGTGTCAGACTGGAGAACCTGGTGGAGATGTCTGAGAGGAGAATGCTAAAACAATTTCTCTGTGTCATGGACAACCCTTCTCACCCCATGCATGCCTCCATGATGGGCCATCGGAGCACACACTGCAAAAGACTTATCGCCTCTAAATGCAGAACCGACCAGCATAGGAAATCCTTCCTACCGGTGGCAATAAGACTGTACAACTCTGTAGGTGATTTTCTTAGGATTAATATCAATGTTATTTTGTTCTCATTCAGATCGTGCAATATTATGTAACAGTATGTTATTGAATGTTTGTTTCATTCCTTATCATACGCCGCTACCCTCTTTTTATTCATTGCACACTATGTCACTTTCTTACAATCACCTGCACTCATAATTATGTTATTTATTTTACCTGATATAGTTATATCGTTACTTTGTTAGAGTCATTTTGATGTTATATTTGCACGATCCTACTGTATACTACTGTATCCTACAATTCTTTTTGTGTATTATTGTATATCTTATATATCTTCCGTTCCTCTGTTTCTCTTGCTGCATTGAGCATGTTTATGATGAAAGAATTTCCCTCGTGATAAAGTTCTTATCTTATCTTAACAACAACAAAACTATGGTTGCAGAGGTGGTTTGCAGCTTCAAATACCTCAGAGTACACCTCAACAACACTCTTAACTGGTGCGATAACATCCTCAGAATCATTAAAACGCTCATCATCATCACACGAGACACTGCAACGGGTGGTTAGGTCTGCACAGAGGACCATTGGATGTAGCTTACCTCCCCTCTCAGACATTTCCATCAGCAGATGGTCAGTCCATGTGCTGGGTGGGTGGAGTGTCTCATGATACAGGTTGCGCTGTCCTTGTCCCCCCCCCTCCCATCAGGCCAGAAGCTGCACAGCATCCAGGCAAGGTTCATAGGCTTGAGATGAGCTTTTTTTCCAGATGCTGTGATAACTGTGCTGAAAGAGCACACAAATTGAGCTGATAAAACTTCTGGAGTCGATTACAAGTGTTGAACTTGCACTTGGTAGCTGTTCACTTAAACTATCAGTATGAGTTCCAAAGAGATGTTGATGCAAGTGAAAGAGGCGATCATTTGCCTGAAAAAACAAAAAAAAATCTGTCAGAGCAACAGTGTCCAAACCTGATATAGTCTTAAAAAGAAAGAAATGCTCTGCCCGATTCAACAACACCAAAAGCCCCGCAAGACCATGAAGACAACAAAAGGGACAAAATTCTTTCCCTCCTTAATAGCATCTGGCCAAGTCAGCAACATTTCCTAGGTGGTAAGCATATCATGCCAAAGTCTCCAATTAAGTGATGCTTTCATGAATATAAAATACTGCACAGAGCTAGTATTGCATTACCAATACTGGATCGAGGACTGCTGCCAAACGACAGCTTCTACATTAGAGTAAGATGCAGGTGGCATTGAGAAAAGATGGCCTGAAACGACACCCTGGGAGAATGCATTCAGTAAGGAAGTTATGGGGCACTTAGTAACTACAACTACGTTGTAATTTAAGTCAGTTCTTCTAAAAAGGTAAAATGTCTCAGTAATGAGTACAGTTCCCAACCTGTGATCATTTAGAGTTTCACTCATGGGGCCTGGGTTGATGTACAGTTCCTGCTTTATTCTGTTCCTGCTTCACTTTTGCTCAAATCCCAACAATCACTTGTATCAAGTAGTCCCTGCGGCTACAGGCTTTAAAGCTTGGTTCTCACATGCAGATACAAATGTGTAAGGCTATCTCTCTGTTTGAAGACACACACAGACCCACACACACACACACAGATGGATTTAAACCATCAATATTCTAATCACTACTACTCTGACCTTCAGGCTGATCTTCAAGGACCTGTCAATCTGTTAAAAAAAAAAAAAAAGAAGCTTAATTTGTTAAATTATCTTTATCAGGGAACAGAACGGTGAAATGATAATATTGTTATGTATGAAAATGGTTATTTGTTTTTCAAAAACCAAAACACAGTGAAAGAAGTGACCAAGCCATAAGTCTGTACATTTGTGCATTCTGCTCATGTCATGCTAATGAGTGCTAAAGTAATATTTTCTGTATATTTGTAAAAATGTTAAATAGTAATTCTCAAAAATAATATTTTTAATTTACACTTTCATTTAATACAATGTATCATGCTATGTTCTGTACTTACTAGAAAAGACAAGGTGACTTAAAAAGTGCCAGCCCACCATAATTTTTATGGTATGGAGGTAAAGCTTTGCATGAACTCAGCACATTCCAGGTACAGGTACAGGTACTACCCTCATGGCAAAATCTGAAGTTATTACAAAAATGCTATTTATTTGAATGTGTTGGTAGTAAAAAAAATTCTAATTTTCTTCATTGGTTAACACATGCCTTTCCACTGGAAGAATGTTTCATACTTACAGTCGCAAAAACACATGTGGTCACTCTGGCAACTAAGACCACTGAGCGATAGTTTTGATTCTGAGACCAAGCCAAATAACAAATGAAAGTGCATACTACACAGTTCAACAATGTTCAGTTCCATGTGGAACAGCAGTGTCTGGTACAATCTCTGGTATTTTCTTTTTCTAACCTCAGCTTCCTAACTCTAACCCACTGTTGCTGTCGTATAGGAGATTAAGGAATCACTCAGTTAGTGTGGTTCATCACTTTGCCTTGTGATATAAAGTGCTTTGAGGTGACTGCAGTGAACTGGCACTATATAGAGAAAGTTGAATTGAAGTTTTCCCACTCCAGCTTCTTTTAATTGACTCTTTCTGAAATCCTGAAATTAAAATTCTTCTTACATGCAAAGTCCTTAATGACCAACTTTCATCATATCTTAAAGACCTCATGGTACCATAATATCCCCAGCACTTAGAGCACTTAGCTCTCAGAAGAAGCCTGCATTGTGACGTTTGTGAAGTGCTTACCCTTAAAAAAAACCTTCAAAGTGTTGAACAAAGAAATATTATTGGGGGTTTACTGTACAGTATAAAGTGCCTTGTGGTGTCTGCTATTGTGAATTGGCACTACATAAATACAATTCAGCTGAATTGTAACTCTAGCTTGTGCAGCTACAGATGCATAATACAAAGGAGATGAAACCATATAAAATAATGATGACTTCTTTGTTTAAAAAAAAAAAAAGTGCTGGTTTTAAGCTGGGTCCAGTCTGAATTTGAAATTTTAACATTGGCTGGTGTTTTTGGGTTCTGTGTGGAAAAAATAAAAATGTTTGACACATGATGCCATGGTACATGCAGTGGAGCAGTCATTTTCCCTTCATTCCAATGCCATTGAACTGTTAACTGTTATTTTGCAAGTTGCTAAATTTCACTGACATGGTCTCTGGTTACCACATCACTGATAGTGTCTTGCTGTGTACACTCCTTTAGTTGACGTTTCTTGAGTTTTCAAATGTAGTTGGCAGGTAGAGATGTCAGCTATCAGGCTCTTTTCTTACAGAAACAGCTCCCGCCTTGGGTTCTGGGGGCGGACACCATTTCTGACATTAGATTTACCCTTAAAATGACTATTATTATTTTTTTGCTAAAACTATTACTTAATCCCTGGCTATCCAGTCTTTAAGTCTGACATCATTAGCTGTTTTTGGGTCCATACTCCACTTCAAGTCCCAAAGTCAAAAGAACATTGCGGCGTCACTGAGTGTTACAAACTGTCTAAATTATTTCATCTTTAATAAAATGATCAGTGTGGCTGCTCTACCAGGTGTAACAATTAAGTTTAACATCCAGGCCATGAAAACAGGATTTATGAAATTTAACAGAGTTAGTAGTTAGCAGGAGGTTAGCTCGCTAGTTTCAACCTAAACATGATATACCATGTTCTGACTGAAGGATATATGAAAAATTCAAATGTACAGCTCTGCTATCGCTTTGACATAAATGAAGAAGGAAAACTAAACAGCAGTGACGTTTGTAGGGTTACTGAAGAGACTATGCTATGTCAGTGTCCTTAAACTATAACAGTAACCAAAGTGAGCATATGGTGATTGTTGAGAATGAATAACAGTTTAGATCATGGTCACTGGGAGGGATGGGGGGGTGTGGATGGAAAGGTCCAACGGGGGGCTGAGTTCAGTAGAGTGACAGCTGTGGGGAAGAAGCTGTTCCTAAACCTGCTGGTTTTAGTCTGTGGGGTCCTGTAGCATCTTCCGGAGGGCAGGGGCTGGAAGAGTTTATTGGCAGGATGAGAGGAGTCCCTGAGAACGATGCATGCTCGGCATAGACATCTCTTCTTGCTGATGGAACAATGGTGCACCCACAAATTTATTACAAATGTTTTTTTAGGTACTGATCCCTTAACTGGGCTGTCAGAGAATACAAGCCACATGAATAAACAGACAAGTACTTATACAGCACCTTTCTTCTTTTAGCACTTTCTGTTGGTGTCTCATATAACCAGTCATAAACTTCATCTAACAAACCTCTCAGGGTTTAGTATCTTGCCCAGTGATATTTTGACACATGGACTGGAGAAACTGGGCATTGAGCCACTGGCCCTACAGTTAATATGTGACCTGCTCTATCTTCTGAGCCACAGCCTCACCCATGTGAGGATATGCTAAATGGTAAAGAGGTTTTTGTGCACAATGCAGATAATCTGAGAAATTTTAGCTTGAGTCCCATGTGCTCACTCAAGGTTAAATTGTGAGGTTACTATCTATGACCTTCCTGTGTACAGCATGGTGACCTTTTATGATATGACACATTCTAAATACAATTACTAGTAGGCAGAATCTGCAATACACTCTCCTGCAATGTTTGATTAGAGCCTACCTAACTCACTTAGTACCTTTTTTACTTTAACAGCAGCAAGGTAAGCTGTTAGAGAAAGAAACTGCTTCATCAACACTGCAGTAGCTCTTTACTCCCTCAATTTTCTAAGCTCGAGTGTCCTCAGAGCTGAAGGATACCATCCATACACAGAGAAACGTCCATTACTCAATATCTGCAAACAATGTCAGCTGACACACACACAAACACAATCACACACACACAGTTACATTTAAAAAATGCTAGGTTAGGTGCTAAAAAAGTTAGGTGGTGGATGAGAGCGATGTGAAGTCAGGGCCGCAACATGTTTTTGTGCAGCACTGAAAGAGAAAGACACACAAATTGCAGAGATGTGGTTATACACACACACTGTCAGTCTTAGAGTCACACATGCCTATGAGTACCAGCACACACACACACACATGCACGCACACATGCACACACACACACACACACACACACTGAAGAACTGATTGGAATGCATTGAGGCTGCCCTGCAATGTTCTGCTTTATAGTGAATTCCACTGTGGACTAGTGCGCTGTCCTTCGGCACAGTCACACACAGCTGGTGAGATCCAAGCTTTCCAATGCATTTTCAAACAGGTCTGTCTGTCTACCTTTACAAGCTAAGGCAGATATTCCCTCAATCAGCACTTTTTTTCTGCTTTCTGAATAAAAACATGACCCAGTTTTGGGTCTAAAAAAACAAAAGCATCATTAGTGAAGTGGAGGAACAGAGGTACAGATTTGATGGGTTTCATTTGAGAAGCATTGTGAACCATCTCCTGTAAGAGAAAGAGCTTGACCCATTGGTTTTTGGACTTTTGCTGCATTAGCATTTTGGTCATCACAATTTTAATTAAAAAGCTCAAACTAGCAGTTATCATAGCTGTTTAGAATTATCCTAGACAGCTGAATTTATAGTGTTATTTCACAGGCTAATACATTACTAGACATTCTTGGTCTTTTTGGATGTTATGTAGCTCACAGGGAGCCATATTATTTGCCAGAAAATTCCATTTAAAATGCTCCAAGAGACTCTAAAAGCCACCAACTGCACAAATACAAAAGAGGTCAAATTGTGTGACTCCAACCAGTGAAGGTACGTGGAAACCAAGTATTATACATGCCTTTTCCATTTCCTTTGTTTACTATTCTTTCCTGGAACTTGTTAGGTAGCACCTTGTTCTGGTTGACATCACAAGTTGCAAAAGCCAGAAGCCTGACTGATTCCTGTCTGTAAGTCATGAAAAGGCAATGTTTTATGAACTATAATCACCTGATCTGGCACAATGAACACTGTAACAAAATATATTATACTGTCTGATAATAATAATAATAATAATGATACATTTTATTTATAAAGCGCCTTTCAAGTCACCCAAGGACACTTGACAGTAGAATAAAACACATAAAGGAACATTCAGAAAGGAAAGAACCATAAGAATAAAAAACACAAGATAAAATACCAACATAGGAATCCACCTAAAATTCATTTTCATAGGCACTGCCTTAGGGGCTAAGATACTTTGTGAATACCTTTTGTCTTTATCTGGTCATAGTTATAAATGTAACTTTTGAAATTTTGACACATCATCAAAATTAGGGTAGTGTTGCTTCCAAGTTATGTACCCATCAGATTTGACTATTGACCATAACTGTTGCACTGTCTGGTGCATTTTGCAAATATTGCAAAATTATATTGCAAATCAGTTATGTAAACAATACATGGAAAAACAATGTCATCCCAAGAATAAGGATGGATTAAAAAAATGACATTTTTACAAGAAATGTCTGACAAAATATTTTGTCAATGTGAAACTGTCTCTGAAGCAAAAATACAAGAGAAATCTTCCAACTGTACTTCTCATAATTATGTTAGGCCAACAAGTAAAATTCAGTGTTAGCTGTGCATTACTTGACTTATGCAAAACCAAAAGCATTGTCATATACTGCCTACGGTAATTCTCTTTGGGACAGTATCAAAATTACACTGAAAGTGTAAAAGTGATAGGAGCAAAACTGAAAACATAGCATGCCTTAAAAACTTCTACTATGATTAAGACTTCCCACTCTGTTAACTTCTGGTGTAACAACAGGCATATGGGAGGAAGCCCAGATTGATTAGACCTCTATGGACCTGAAGCCCGAAAATTAACATCTGGTTTGTGAATATTTTGTCTCCGTTTTCATTAATTACACTTCTAACATCTGGTTATTATTTGTAAATGAGTGCCATTGACGGAGAGTTGTGAATCCTTACCCAACCCATTCGCATGCAACAGTAGAATTCTAGCATTGTATGGGAAAAATGGGAATCTTTGTAAGAAAAATGAAATGACTTGAGAGTCAAAAGAAAATAAAATGTGTAGAAGCAGCTCTAAGTATTATTAGATGTTTTAACAGCCGTTTATCCGCATTCACTCTTATTCTTTCAGCGCTATCTCGCAGGTGACCTCGGCATAATCCCTCAGTTGCAGTCCCTTTCTGGACAATGAAATTACCTGGATTTACAGTGACCTCCTTGATTAGCTTGGGTATTTCCCTTCTACCACCATATTAATTTATATAATTAGTTCCACTGAACAGCACTGACTTTCTGCCACTAAAATCTGGATTCTGTTCAATTTACTAAAAGACATGCTTACTTCAAACAGGCATATTAAGTCTACTATCTGACTCAGTTTCTGTAAAAATGTCTCAAATTACAACGTGTCTCGCATATCTAATGGATATCACATAATGAATTCTAGAGAAGGCAAATTAATTCTCTGAGTGTCCGCACTTGAAGGTATTCCCCTTACACTTTACTCACCCTTTGATGGGGGGAAATCAGAGTCTGTGTCCGTTTAAGGGCTGGAGTGCTGTATGAGAGGTACTTCTGCCTGAGAGGCACAAGAGGATATTGTAACCAGGTGATGCTTTTCTATTAAAAAATAAAAACTGAGATAGAGATGATGATGAGGGTTTAAGGTCTTAAGAGTGTGGTATTGCCACTATTAAACTGTGGTTCTGGGTTGAAAGTTTGTACAGTATCCAGTAGTTCTGTTACCTTTAATTAGGTCTATCATTACTAGCCAAGCAGTGGATTGAGGTTTCTTAAGTTTTTTAGAACTCTATGGAACAACACATCATCATCTTTAACTCTTGACTGGCTGTAATTTTATTGTATGTCAGGTTGTAAATGTTACACCTGTAAATGCTGTTCTTTGAAGTGACTGATGATAAAAAGACCAAACATGCTTAATGATTTCCATTCTGCGACTGGCTGCAGTCTCAAACTTCCATTAAACCCTTCATCACATTTCATCTGTAATACCACTGCAGACGCCTAATGTACTAATGAATGCTAATGACCATGACTGCTGTCAAACTAAGACTTTGATGGAGTCAGACGAGTCTGAGGTTCCCAACAGCTCTTAAATGTAGCACACATTTGTGGATTTAAAGTGGGAAAGGAGTCCCAAATTTGAATGCACAGAAAATACATTTTATGAGATTATTGAACAAGTAAACTAGGGTTGTGCTTAAAAAAAACATTTGTTTTGAATTAAATACAAAATGTTCCATCACAAAATCCAAAGTTTTGAAATAAACATTAAACATTGCCAAGCAGCTTTTGTCTTTTTGTCTTACTGTGTTGAACTGAAGCGTAGGGGAACTTTGTCCTGAGTCAATCTGTTCTTCTGGTATAGCCGGGAGAGGATTACGTTGCAAGGTTTGTTTTTTTCCTCAAACATTTCAAAATCGATATTAGAAATCAGACCGACCGGTTAGGTAATGATAAGGCTTATGTGATTTGATTCTGTCATTCATATCGTCTGATTACACTTGCTAAATTGATCCTGTTTGTATTTAAAGTCTAAGATTGTGAATATTAACTTCTTGAGTCTGTTTAACATTAAAGGTTGCAACTTGTGTATGAGTATTACATCTATAATGGTACTTACAGATTGTTGTAGTCCTTAAAATAAGCAGATGCTCTGGGCCTTTTTTCCTGCCTGCTAAAACAAAACTTAGCAATTTAAAATTTTTACTTTATGTAGCTACAGTAGTCCAAAAGGTTGATTCTGTTCATCTGAATGTGGCGTTTTCAGTGGGAGAAACGTTTTGTTGCTTATCCAAGTGACTTCTTATGTTCTTCAGATTGAAGAAGTCACTTGGATAAGTGACAAGGGTTTCTCCCACTGAAAAGCTAAGTTTGTGATAAAAGAATGCTCCAAAACCATATTAAGTTCAAAAATGTTTTAAAATATTCTTAGTCTTCCTAGAATATTAGAAAGACTTGTGGCAAAACATTCGTGTGCAGTAGGAGAGCTATCTGTCTGAAATAACT
Source organism: Benitochromis conjunctus (assembly GCA_015052645.1). Classification (NCBI taxonomy): domain Eukaryota; kingdom Metazoa; phylum Chordata; class Actinopteri; order Cichliformes; family Cichlidae; genus Benitochromis; species Benitochromis conjunctus. The sequence continues at coordinate 21,084 of VOQK01029836.1, read as the reverse complement.
GCTTCAGTCTGACATTTCTTTGCCAGTTGGCTTAAAGAAATGTGCCAGTGCAGGATTAAAAGTAACATCTAGTAGTGGCTCGGTGAAAAATGTGTTGTGGATTGCCACTACTTTCACTCCATTTATTTTCTCTGCCAAAGGTCCTATCACTGTGTAGCTACAGATCAAAACATCCAGCAGTGTCTGACATCAGTGGTCAGACTTAGTCATTCACTTTACAGCTTTACTTTTCTACAAAGAAACTCTAATTAATGGGGAAATTGATCTTCCCTCGCCGTTTCCATCACTGTCTCTTTCATTTTCATTTATTTTAAAACCCCACCTCCCCCATTCTTCATTCTTCCTGTCTCTGCCTTAGGCTATCTCTCTAAACATTTCTCTACTCTCTGCTGTTGATACAACAGTGCATTTTATTTCTCCTTTTTTTTCTTATATTTAGGATTATTTCATTGTGTAAAACTAATTGTTAGGCCACTTCTTTGTTCCACATATGTGTGGCTGCAGGATTTTTAACAACAGTCAAACAAAGACTGCTGCATCGCATATAATCATGCTCAGCTAAATAGCTGATGGGCATTCTGTTCTCCATTTGGGAGTAATATTGTTCAAGGCCTTGGTTCTTTCTTTTCATAATCACAGTATGAATGTGTGTGGGAAGAAGGAGGTCTCCTCTTTCTCCCTCAGCCTGTCTTCTGGTTTGCTTGATGCATCTCTTAATATACTGTTTTCCAGCTCTGCTATCTGCTTATTTTATCCTATCATTACCATTTGCTTGTATTTAAAGCAAGATTTTTGGATGTTAGCAAACTCTTTTTCTAACAAAGGACACGCTAACAAAGGAAATATCAAAGGCAAGTCTTAAAACTGAAATAATAGAATCCATGTCTCATTTCCACAAACCATTTCCACTGCACAAACGTTCCAGAAGCAGAACGTAGTTGTCACGGTTTGAGAAGCAAACCATGTGGAAATGAGATAAGTGGACCCAAGCGCAGACAAACGGAGAGAAAGACGGATGTTTTAACTGAAAGTGAACCTTTATTTTGGCAGAGGAAACACTACAAAAACACAAGCAAATGAAAACTGAGAGAAACCAACTAAACTAAACTGGGTGAAGCTAAATATAACAACACGGGAAACATAGAAAACAAAACCTGACAAGCAGGAACGTGGTAGAACAACAGCAGATTAAACACTGGGGATGACGGGCAGAGGAACGCAGAGGGTGAGACGCAGGTGAAAACGCAGACGATCCGACAAAGAATAGAGGGAAGCACACACTATATATCACACACTAGGAAACAAGGAAATGGCAGAATGGCAGGGAACACAGCTGACACTAATCAGACAAGACCGGGAGGAAGCAAAACAGAATTCACTGATGCACAGGACGCAAAACTCTCCGAAGTAAAACAGGAAACATGAACATGGAAACAAGAACACTAGACACAACACAAGGAACACAAGGGAGGCACAGAGAACACCTAAACACTGGAAATAATAACAAATAACTACATCAGTGAATATCAATAAACAGAAACATAACCACAGAGTTACTGGACTTCGGACCATGACAGTAGTGTTATAAATATACCTTACCTTCTGTGAACAAAAGTCCATGGAAGAGTCAAAGAGATTTTACTGTTGCTACGGGCCATTCAATCCTTATTCAACCGTTGCAAGAGCTTGGTCCGCATAGCCGGCAATAAGTCGGACTCGTTCCTGGTGAGTGATGGGCTCCGCCAGGGCTGCCCTTTGTCACCGATTCTGTTCGTAATTTTTATGGACAGAATTTCTAGGCATAGCCAAGTGGAGGAAGGATTTCACTTGGGTGGTCTCAGAATCTCATCTCTGCGTTTCACGGATGATGTGGTTCTGATGCCTTCATCGAGTGATGGCCTCCAGCTTGCTTTGGAATGGTTCGCAGCCGAGTGTGAAGCGGTGGGAATGAGAATCAGCACCTCCAAATCTGAGGCCATGGTCCTCAGCCGGAAAAGGGTGGAGTGCCCATTCCAGGTCAGGGACGAGTTCCTGCCCTAAATGGAGGAGTTTAAGTATCTCGGGGTCTTGTTCATGAGTGACGGAAGAAGGGAGATGGAGATCAACAGACGGATTGGTGCTGCAGCTGTAGTGATCCGTACGTTGTAGCGGTTCATCGTGATAAAGAGAGAGCTGAGTGTAAAAGCGAAGCTCTCAATTTACCATTCAATGTACGTCCCTACCCTCACCTATGGTCATGAGCTGTGGGTAGCGATTGAAGGAACAAGACCACTGATACAAGCAGCTGAAATGAGTTTCCTCTGAAGGGTGGCTGCTCGCTTGTGCAATTGCTTAAACCTATAATCTCCATTTCTTCTTCTTCTTCTTGTTTAAAAACATCAGTTGCAACTCATCGTCTCTTAATGTCGACTTTTTTTTCGACGTTTTTTTGCAGTCAATTTTTTTAGATCAAATTTTTTTACAAAATTTCAATGCTTTAGGTGTGTATATACGTTAGACGACACATATGCATCAAAAGAATTTGGAATTTAAACTATTATTTATTTAAACTATTATGATAAGTACAGAATTTGACACAGCTGTCATTTGTGCCTCAGAAAGACTGACTTTACACACATGTAGTGGTGCCCCTATGTTTAGGATTGCAAATCCTGGTGTATGTCCCCTCACCTCCAAACAGTGGTGGTAGATGGCTGTCCCTCCTAGAGCCTCGTTCTGCTGGAGGTTTATTCCTGTTAAAAGGGAGTTTTTCTTTCCTACTGTCACCAAATGATTGCTCATAGGGGATCTTATGTTGGGCTTTTCTCTATATTATTGTAGGGTCTTTACCATAAAATACTACAGCACCTTAAGGTAACATTAGTTGTGATTTGATGCTACACAAATTAAATGGAATTGAATTCGATTGAATTAAAATGTATATTAGGGACCACTCAGATTTAATTTAAAGACAACTTGGTGATGGGACTCTGCCTCCCAAAGTAACCCTAAAAAAAGCAACCATGAGTCATCACTATAAAGACTGATCAATGGATTACTGTGACATTAATAACATCCAGATACAACTGTTTGCTGAAAACAAAAGCTCTTTTAGTACTTTCAGATTCAAATGATTAAAATTCATAATCACAAAAACAACAAAAAACAGACACTGACATACCAAATGTTTTTAATGGTGATTACCTTCTGATAAAGTACTTATAACAAAAAAAAAAGAGAAGAAAATGCCATCCGGCCATGAGTGATTTGTTTTCATTGCCTAACATTTATTTCTGCATTCATTCTGCAGTTTCAAGAAAATTATGAAGGGGAGCTTCTGCACTGCACACATTCTTGGACATTTTTATGGCATTAAGCTTTTACCCTCCATTGCCTTTGGCCAAAAGTTGCAACCACAAGTGCAGATATTAATTACTCTCGGCGTTGTGGTTGTATTTTAGCAATTAAAATCCCACTGGGTCCTCAAAAGAGGCCAACTGGGGAGTTATCAGTAAGCAGGAATATTACTCTTTAATTGGCTGTCCAACAGTGATGGCACTTAAGTCATAATTAGTCGTTATACTCTGAGGTCTATATGTGCTGCAGGATGATACTAATGTGGGATTGTGTGTATCTCTGTGTGCATGCGTGTATCGTTTATACGCCACCATTTGGAGAAATTTTAACAGTGCATTGACTGAGATAAATAACAGATACTAATGGTTTTTGTTGATTTAGGTTTTTCTAATGAGCTCATTCAACCAAAGGAATGGTGCAAAACCAGTCTGAAAGTATAAGTTTCTCAACAGCAGCTTGTTTTACTCTGGAAGAATCATGGAAAGAATGTAGAACTAAAGCTAAAAGTCTGTCGCTGTTGGAAAACTGCAAGTGATGTAAATGCAATTACGTCTCTTCAGTTTAAAAAACAGGTGAATACAGTATCTGTGCTGTCAACAGCAATAATTTAATGTTCACAACATTTTATTGAGACACTTAGTAAAACATTTAGCAAAAGGAAATCTGTGTAAACCAGCAGTAAATGTGACCACAATTAGAAACACTACGAGTCAATCTGCTGAAAGTGCAAGTACATTTTATCTTTCATTTATGAAACAGAACAATATGCAAATAACACACCCTAATAAAGCTGCTAATAGCACACTTCGAAAGGTACTTTCAGTTGCTCTCTTATATCTAAGATGTGTCCACAGCAGGTTGAACTGCACGTTTGATTTTAGTTTTTACACCAGTTGCGCTTCCTGATGAAACCCTAAAGGAATTTTTGTCTCCGCCCAGGACTGAACCGCTGATCTTTTGCTTTACAGGTAAATGTGAGTTTGTTGTAACTGAGCCAAGCATGTTAGTTGGGAAATCGAGATAAAGTGTAGTTGCTGCTCTTGTGCTGTCAATTTTATTATTTCCAAAGCCTTATTAAAAAACACCTACTAAGGTTGAGTTCCCTGCTATAGCAATCTTATAATTATTGTTAAAAACACATTAGCAGAAGTGGATGGATGGATGTTATTCCAT
>VOQK01029836.1:3514-16167 GCA_015052645.1 Benitochromis conjunctus | reverse complement strand
AGAGAAGTGTCTTCTTGCATTAGTCCTCTGATCGTTTCCTTACCCAAAATGCCGGGGATATATACTGTAGATAGATTGCTAAACATTTTCCCAAACTATAGATATCTTAGTACAAGTGGGGGTAGAAATATTTTCATTACCATTTTTGATGATGCTGAAAGTAGAGTTTGGATGGTTTGTTGATTTTTTTTTTTTAATCAGTTAATTACCCCTTTAAAATTGTTCAAATTGCAACCGACAGAAAACAAATGAATGGAACCAACATACAGAGACTACTGAAGATGATGTAGAGGGAGGAAAGTGAAAGTACAAGAGCTAAGAAACTGAGAAAAACTCTACAAGCTACAATACTTGGTCTCATGACCATGGTCAAACCAAAATAATATCAAAAGAACCTGTGTTTTTTAGGCCGTCTGCTTAGTCCTCTTCTTTATTGATACATATTTCATCAGCTTTCAACAAAGCGAGGCAGGAGCATATTCTATCACAAAAGCCTGTGAACACAGTCCCACGTGTATGCTGGACAACACACATGCGCACACACAAAGCAACTCAATTGTCTCAGTGCTGAGTTGGAGTGTTACAAGTCCAGGCTCAGCATTAGTGCCCTTAGGTGAAAAAGAAGCTACAGTGAAAGCAAGAAGACCCTCAATTGTCTCTCCAAGGAGAGGAAGGCTTATGAAAAAAGCTGAGTGTTTTTTATCAAAGGGATGGCAATACAAAGGCCACATTTTGCAGCTCGACCCTTAGATATCTTTTTTTCCTATTACTTGGTGTATTTCCCAATTAGGAAAAGTTTTATGTTAAATTCTTCAATAATGGGGAGGCGTTAGGTCCTTTTTAATGCTATTGTAAATGAATGAATTCTGACACTTTTGATGACAAGTTTTTCCAACTTGCAAAAAATTCTCTTTGAGAACTCGGTGGTTCACCGAGGACCAATAGGTAAATCTTTGGATCCACCATCTCTTAGTCTCGTCACTTCGATATTTCCCTGTAAGCCTCATTCAAAAGCTTTTCACATATCTGTGTGACAAGACAGATATTTGAGTGAGTGTTGTTTCTCTGAGAAAGCTGAGTGTCGGAGCTTTAGCTACAGGGACACTACATACACTGACCCATAAACAGAAACTGACTGCTGCCTGTTTTACCTCTAGAGTGGCGCAAAATTTAAAATAGTTAACTTTAAGTTTCATCCTCCCGAACATTTTGTAAGACTAGTCAAAGACTGAAGGTAGATGAATACATATGGATTTTGTTTAGGCTAACAGTTAGCTGTCTGTTAAAGTTAGCTCCGAGGTTTGGTTTGATTATAATGGCGATGTCAAACTTTTAAATACAAATGATGTTGGTAATGAATGTTTTTCTCTTCACCTGTCATTCTTTAGCTGATTAACGTAAGTAATTAGAAAGAGTTACACCTACTTTGAATGGTGTTTTGCTTTTTGCCCATTAAGCAGCAATAGGAAGTACTGTATTAAAATAGTACTGACATGCCCCTTTTAATTAATTGGCTACATTGTTAGCAGTTACTTACTTGCCCAACCACCAGTGTAATAGATTTCTTTCAGGTACATTTGTGTTATCTGGTAAGTAGAAGTCTAGGATTTACCTTCTTTTAGCTCTGCATTTGCTCTCTACCAACTACAGGGGAAATATCTGGCTTGCTAGATAGTCCACAAAGTTTGCCAGCTATCTGTTGTGTTGAGCTGCAGTTTGTTGCTGAGCAGGCGGTGTTAGTGCCTATAGACCTTTGAATGAAAACAGTTGGGAATACAATACACTGAATAAACACTTTAAATCCAGGGAGTGACATTTTTCTATGGGTTCTTTAGAAAAACTTTTATTATTGTTATAAATATATTTATTAAAGCTGCTTTAAGTTTTAAATACACAGTAACCATTGTAGTCTTCAATAATAGGCTATTAACCAGACATTTGTATTTATTGTTTAGTGATTTATTTTCCTATAATGATAGCTATTATAAATACAGACCACTATTAACAGCCCTAAAATTCACAAAATCTTGCTCTTGACCTCGGTAAAATGTGGTAAAAAGACAAACTGTGGTGCTTCACAACTTATTCTCCTGTTCTGAACTACTGGGTTAAAACATTTCTCTCTTTCTGTGTGGTACACACTCTTGTGCTACCTTGTACTGTCATAGTGCATCACAGGCACTGACCAAAGACAATTTATTTATTTTTAACAACACAGAAGATTTTACAGCATTCAATAATTGACAGCATTCAAAAATACCAAAATGACCTTCACTGAGGCACTGGCTAAAGCATTTTTTGGCATCTTTTAACTAAGACACAATGAAGATAAGATTGTTTGTCTGGGAGTTTTGAAAGATAAATTAACTATGACTGTTAGCTGTTAACTCTTTTCTTAATTCATTAATGGACTTTTTTTTTCCGTTGCTCTGTTTGTTACGTGTGTGGTTTATGGAGTCACCATAATTCTCAATTAACAATGACTGTGCATTCACTGAGTTGATTAAAAAAAACTCCTCTGTCTGACAGCTCCAGCTTGGTTAAGATTGGGTCATGCAACAGGACAATGATCCCAGGTGCAGCAACAAATCACCAACAGGATGGCACAAAAAGGAATCGCTTAAGAGAGCTGTGCATAAACAAATGCATGTAGACCAAAACTCCTCCACATTGATTTAGACTGACAGTCATATTTCAATCATCCTTTAAGTTATTGCTGTTATTATGTTTAGTTTACTTAGACACACACACTTTTCACATGACTGTAAGAAAAGCAACAAAAAAAAACATACACAACAGCGGTAATAATTTACTTGTGAATGGTTATTTAAAAACTGAAAAAGTTTATTATTTTAAACAGTCGAGAAAAAATTAACCAGAACTAAATCTCAGTTCTTAAATAATAAACATTTCAGATTGACTGTTTTCTCTGAAACCTTTGATAGAGTCAAAAAGCTTTGGAAACAATATCAACATGTAAGAAAAAAAATTGCACAGTGGTCAAATTTAAAGCATTTCATTGCATTTTTCACCTACTTATACCAATACTTACTGTTATGATGAATGAAATAATGAAATTCTCTGTGGACTAACATGAAATAACAACCCACTTTTTCCTAAAACAGCATACATGTTTGGTGCAATTAATCTGAAAACTGAGTTGCACTATGCAACACATTTATACACATTTACTAATATATGTCCTCTGCATCTATCAGCTATTTCCTATGTACTGACACACTCCATTCACCCAAATCTAGAGTGTCCAATATTATAATTTGAGAAATTTAGACTCAAACAAAGCTGTAGTCATGAAATAGATCCACTCCTCCTTTAGAACACACGTGGTTTTGTACTGACAATGAGAGTTCTTCACTCTCAGTGATTTGGTGTGCAGGGGATCATACAAAGCTCTCCTCCATGTTGGAACACAGCAGGAAAGAGTCAACTAGACGTGGTTTGATCAGCTGCTGGTGGTCGGCTGCCTCGATGCTGTCTGGACAGCCTGCTGCCAGCCTCCTCAAAGCAGCCTGAAGACGCAGACATGCACAGTAAGCGTGTTAGCAAACGCAAGTACCACACAGACATTCATGTTATCATATCTCATCATTGTGCTGCGCACATACAGTAAATATGCAATCATGCATATGGACCACTGCATATGAATAATATGGCTTGATAACCAAAAAGACACTTATGCATCCTTATGTTATCAGCAAGAAACTGTAATGAAAATACCAAATTCAATCCTATAACCTATACTGGGCTAGCAGTTCTTTCAGAATTACCCCGTTTTTTTTTTTTTTGGGGGGGGTTCCAGTGTCTTGCTTTATTTAAAGAGGGTACAAGTTTTACACATGATGCCTCTAATCCATTCAGCCACGAGAACCTCTGCGTCTTTTGAAGGTAAAACTTCAACATCTACAAATGCGGTACTTAACCCTTGGCTAAAAGGATAAGATGGAATCGCATTAATTTGAATAGACTGACAAGTGTAGTTACAGTAAAGAAGAAGGCATTTCTCAGCACAGCAACGCAGCCCAATTAAGCTCCTGACCATTATGTGCTTCAAATCCCCTCATCAGCCCCAAGATCTGGTCTCAATAATTATGGTCAGAAGGAGAGAATGATAACGTATGAGCAGAGATATTATTCATGATATGTACATATTTAAACACGCAAGGTCTGAAATGGTGCGAACCGGTCGGCTTTCTCAACGTGGCTTACAGAAGATAAGGTTGATATATTTTAGGCTTTTTAAAAATTGCCTTGCACTGAGCACTGATGTTACAGACCTGTGGTATAATGCACTTACTTTTACTGCTGAAAACATATAGTATAATAGTATAGTATAAGTAATAGACAATTTGTGAGTTTGAATGATGTATTTGTATTCAGTACACAGAATAATTTACACATATGTAAAGGTCTGAATGCGCACACACATGCAAACACACGGTTTACACCTACCAGGCAAGCGACCAGCACAGAGTCACTGTTATTTCTCTCAGTAGGGGAGCGACACAGTTCAATAAGGCGAGGAACAGCTAAAGACAACAGAGGAACATTTCAGTTACCAGCTTGTCCCACTCTTTGATATTGATGTCAAACAGAGTAACTGTAGCTGTGTGTTGTAGACTTCTGGGTAAAAGTCTTTTTTAGTATTCTGTGATCAATAAAACGAGTACCACCCCTTTAAAAAAAGAGATTCTGTCGCTCTGTCCCTTCTGATACAGAGTATGAAACATATAAATTTCCAATCATCAAATTTTCAAATTCAAATTAAAGGAAAAATCAGCTTTCCATGAGACAAAGAGGACTGCAGAATAACATATGTATGATCAGTACTCTTAAATTATTTCCCTCTGGTCTAGCAGACATTTTTAAAGAGGATTCATAACGAGGATATGATAAACTAATATCTTTATGTGGCCAAAATCATTTTGACTTATGCCAGTCCAAACCAGCTGATCATCTGATTACAGTAGTGGCTTTATAACCCTCCTTAAGGCAGCTGTTGTGTATTGGTGCTATGTAAAATAGATTTTATTGAATTGATAAATAACATAAATGTATATGTTTGTATTAAGATGGTTGCATAAATACAGGGGGAAAAAAACAAAAAACAAAAAACAATTTTAAAAAAAGCTACAAAACTGATAAAACGGAAACAAAATACTTTCATTTTCCTACTGTCTGTCTTTGACCCTCTAGTGGCCACAGACAGACTTATAGCACTTAGTACACACGCACGCACGCGCGCACACACACACACACACACACACACACACACATATATATGTGTATGTTTTATATATTAGTTTACTTATGCGAGATGTGTAGATTGTACGTGTGTGTGTCTTCTGGAACATTTAACAATTATCTGACTTATTAAATACAAATATCACATTGTACAAAATGTACAAAATGAAGTTATTTTGTACATTGTGATATGTGTATTTAATAAGTCAGATAATTGTTAAATGTTCCAAAAGACACAAAGGCTTACTACCTTTAAGCTGGATAGCTGTTTGGGCCACATCAGGGTCTCTGCTCAGTCGGGCCAATGTGACGGCAGCTTTCTGCTGGACACGCTCACAGGCAGCGCCCTCTGATGGACTGGCAGAGGATGGCTTTTCTCCCAGCAACAGTAGCAGTCTTTCTATACCTTGAATATATGATATTCAGCACAGATTAGCCAAGCAGCAAAAAAAACGGCAAACAGTAAAGTGTAATATAAGAGCAGGAACAAAACAACACAACACATTTAGAGAGAGCTGAGAGTTTCCAGACAAAAAGTTACACAAGAGTCAAGGTTTCAAGAGAAAAAGAAAGAAGCAAAACTTTCTACACATGCCTGTGAGCATCTTTAGTGTAATAAAGAAAAAAATTGCACAAGGCAGTCAAGTCAGCCCTTCAGCCGGTTATTGTTAAATAATATTTCAAAATTATTCTGAAAAATAACCCTAAGTTATAAGGGTAAACTGTATAATTCAAAGGACAAAACTTATAAAGTGGCATTCAGAGATAATAAATCTAAATCATTTTAGCTACTTAATATATGATAAAATGTTTTGTGACAACAACAAAAATCAGATTTAGTTTTCTTATGAAAAAAAAAATCAAACTGGCCTTAATAAGCACAGAAACAGACTGATGCTGCCAACATTTTGATAGTGTGAGACTGAGACAGTGACTCCGACACATTCTGAAAGCCCATGTATTCATGGATATCCGTGCACTGAGATTTTTATGCTCAACGCCTCATGTTTGCATGTTTGCAGCTCTTCTAAGCTAGTTCACAGAAATTAAAGTGATGCTGCCCTCCTGAGGAGTAAAAAGGAATAACACTGAAGCGTCTTCCTTTTACGTTCATCCAGTCAGCAGTTTGGTAGTTTCCTTTACCATTAATTTAATCTAAAGTTTTATGTTCATTTCGGAGGTCACAGTGTGTAGTGGAGTATTAGGTTTAAAGGAGTTCCTAATATTTTAACCCTCTTAGGCGCAAGAGGTGGGCGATGCTACAGTCCTGTACGACAACACTACCCACCAGTATAAATTATCACCTTTTTGAAAACATTAGCAAAAACTGAAAATGTAGAGGCTTCATCAAAGGAGAGTTTATGTCAGAGCCGCTGTAATAGAGTGCATTAGATTTTACAGGTGTACCTAATGAAGAGGCCTGTGAGTGTATTACCTTCATTAAACTGCAGTGTAGCCAGGAAAAAATCCCAAATATGCGTAAAAAGGAATGCAAAATTATAGTTAGAAAATAAACTACCTTGTTCTTGCAGGACTTCAGATGCACACTGCTCTAAGACGGACAGGTTCGCCATGATCGTCACCACCTATGATTTAAACAACAATGAAATGTTTAAAGGTCTGGCAAAGAACTATAGTTGAGAGCACTGCTTGAAAACAGGTTGTTTTTAGCATTATTGTTAGTAGTAGTGTAATTATATTGTATGTTTGCTTTTATGTGGCACTTAGGGTCATATAAACATCGCATACATGGAAACGTGTACCTGGTCTTTGGAGTAGGGTGTGTCAACTCTCTGGCGGTCTTTGCAGGCCTGAAGTAAGATGTGGATGGCATTAAGCTGCAGGAGGATCTCACAGGCCATGCTGTCAAAGAAGGTGATATTGGCCAAGGCAGCTGACGCCAGGAGGAACACTTCACCACAGGATGCGGTCTCACACAACTCTGAGAGAAAAAAAAAACTTAACTTACCAAACTGTAGGGGTTTTATCAATATGCCGTAATATCCAAAATGCAAGTAAAGTAAACCGCAAAATATACGGTTGACCCCCAGTCTTTCGCTTGTTTAGAGTTTTATAGAGGTTTAAAGGAATTCAGTAAGGTAGTAAAGTTTAGCCTGGTGCTAAAACAATCCTGTACTCATAATTTTCTATGAAATTAAAAACAACTTTTTCCTCCTATAAATCAGCGGTCAGGGTGAGATCATCAGCACTGCGTGCACTCACTGATGAGCGCCGTGACAATGTCGTGCATGCTCTCCAGGAAGCTGGCGAGGTGCTGAGTGGATGTGTGGTGAGGCGAAGTGATCTGAGCTACAACAGCTGCCGCTTCAGCTCTGGCTGCCTCCACGCTGCTTTCATCAGTCAAGATGTCTGCCAGGCACAGGATCCCGTCCACCTATTAGACATACAGCAGGGAGCGTTTTACTGCTGCAGTGGAAACACAGGGTCATATTCTTTTTATACTCATTTATTTCTCTTATTTCTTTTATTCCAAAGTTGTGTGCAAACAGAGTTATATAGCTGCTTAGAGAATGGGGAAACTATGTACATGTACTTTACTTCACTGTGAGACAAAAGGTTTTAACTGATGGCTTTTCTTCACATGATATACAGTGGCCTGCATCATCTTTGGTCACACTGTTAATCTCAATCAAACAGCTTAGACTAACAAAATGTAAACGATATGGATTGTGTTGTCATTTCATTACTAATATTTCATTAAAGATTCTATTTATTAGAGTTTGTTTCAGAATCAGGCACTGGCAAAACAAGAAGGTAAGGAAAACTTAAACATGCTGAATCCTGAATGTGGTTGTTAAATCACATTTCTGATTCCTAAACTGAACAGCTTCAACATTTCATTTTTTCATAGTGGGCCTAACAACACATTTGCAGTGACGGAGAGTGACGTTTCCATGGTATCAGCTTGACTAAAGCCAGCACCTCTCCCCATAAAGCCATCAATATTTTAAAAACACCACTACCTTTTAATGGCCAACTGCTAGAGTTAATGTGCCGCTGAGAAACTTGTATATCTGATTGGCATCGACCCAGAGCGTGTGCATCATCGGTGAGGAAGTGAGGGGTGGGGACTCAGAGTTATGGAAGAAAAGGAAGTACTCATCCCTATAAACAAAACTTTTCTTGAGGGCATGAGGTCATTGTTGATTAGGTATTGATTTAATGTATGATCTAACAGATTTGTGTTTGCTTATTTGTTTGTATGTGGCTGTAAGGCTGTAGAGGAACGGGGAAATAAAGGAGTACAACAGGTTTTTATCCACTTGGGGGCAGTGTTGATCAGTTCATACAAACATTGCTACTGACGTTATCGGCTACTCTGCAAATCTCTGCAGTAGTTTTGATCAAGTTTTTCATATCTGTAAGAGCTGGAAGTCAGAAGATACTATCAATAAAATCAGAACGATAAGTTAAAAGTTTTAATCATACTTGGAATTTATGCATGGGAAAATTGTAGTATGCGGGACATCAGCTACTTTAGTTTGCAGTCATTTGTCAATGATCATTTATGATAAGAATAAAAAATATGCTGGACGCCACCAAGCATTCCTGAAAACAGTTTGTACAAGTTTGCAGACGCACATCTCGAGTGGAGCGCTCAGCCAGCCGCACCTGTCAGTCATATCTGCTGACGAGCATCAACGCACCGAGCTTCACAGGGCAATTCCCTATTTTTGTCTCTGTGGACGTCAGCAGCACTGTGCCAGCGCGACCCACTGACGTGGAACAATCTACTCTCTACACCTCGACTGCTCCCCTGTCCCCTCTTCCCTAACTCCTCCTCCTCGCTAAAATAGGATGATCCCCAGCTCCTCGTCTATCAGACCAGAGGATGTGTCTCATTTAATCATCAGGATCAATGACAAATAACTTTTCTTCTTAACTAGTTTAAGACACCTGCTCACAGTTTGAAGTTTTTCTGTGGTAGATCCCTGCTGTGGCTGAGATCACAGAAAGGACATACTGTAGAACAGAGAAAATTTCATAGAGTCTTGGTGCTGCGTGAATAGCCCAATTGGCACAGAAGCGAAAGCTGCACTTGAGTATCATGACACTTCTGTCTGGATGAAATTTCTGGAGTGTGCTAAATCTCCTGGTACAACTCCACACAGCGAAAAAAATAAAGATGAAGCAATACTTTTGAGTAAAATGCAACTGAAATAAAAGTGTTATTAAAGTGATGTTTATTGAAATAATTCATCATTAAGGAAAATATGCTTGGTATAGATAAATGTATACCAATCAAGTAAATTTCATTTCACTAAATTCCATTAAGTTTAAGACTTTACAATGTACTTATGTAAAAGAATTACATGGAACATTTACATGTAATCAGATTAGTTAAAGTCAGCATTTTGGGCATGAAATCTTTTCCGAGTGTGGCCACTGTTTATTGAACTTTTATTTGAAATTTTACAACTGTGGGCTAAAATCCTTCACTTTCAGTCAGTTAAATATTGCACTGACCCATGCTCTATGTGCACTATGCGAAGCTGTTCCTTTTCTTTGTTCATTGAGCGTATCTCTTCTGAATCAATAAGCAACCTAGCCTTTCCTGAATTCACCTGGAAATGTTATGATTACATAATGATCCGGCTGGGGATAAAACTAAGAAGTATAGCCACCAGTGAGCACTGCAGGTGCGTTATGGGCCCCCTTTCTTTGATCCTTCAACGGTGACAGTTGTGTTTCTCAAGCCTGAGTGAATCGCCAGTGAGCGGTTGGTAGAATAGACTTGCCTGACAGCTTTTCCCCCTGGAAGAGGCTGCTAATCTGGGGCGGACTTTGGTTCCCATTAAAGAGTTTTCATGCTCGGATGATTCATGCTGTCCCAGCTGCTCTATATGTGAACAGACACCATTGTGGCATCATTATTCACTGCAATCAGGTTATATTTGTCTTTCTGTAAACGCTCACCCCACACAGGTGCGTCTGTTGTTTATTTTGGTTGAATTCTCCATAGAGAATGAAAAAGGACAAACAAAGATGGATGTATCGTTAGTTTTTCCTCTGCCTGTCTAACATTAGTTCCCACGCACGCACGCACGCACGCACGCACGCACGCACATTCATTCACTGTATAATTTTTCCAGAAGAGCAAAACATTTACCTCACCTATGCACAATATAACCTTTCCTCAGCTTTAAATTACACAGCAGTGTTTAATAGTAGGTCCTCGGCTCTGAGGTAACTGGACCTAGTGAGCTCATTCATGAAAATTTAATCAAGCAAATAAGAAAAGCGCACAGCTCAGCTACCGCTGTTGAAAGTTTACTCCCTAAAAATACAGGCAGTTGTTCAGGAGTCAGAAATTGACTTGTGAAGAATGTAAAGCTGCCACATGAATATCAATTATTTACTGTGAGACACAATGCTGTTGCTGTTAAATTTGGAACTGACTGACAGCTTCCGCATTTCACTTTGCAATCGAGTCTGAGAGCAGCAGAAGGTAGAAACCAGCAGCAGTATGTTTATACTCTTTACCTGTGAGGAGTCTCAAATATGGCCCGGCAGTAATGAGCAACATTTTTAGGGAATGCAATTTTAATTATTGTTTAAACACTAGCACCATCAGCAGTGACGCCAGCTCATGTGTCATGCATGAAGCATTAACTATATATATATATTCCCTTCTTGCCCCTTCATGATTACACACTTTGTTTATATGTACCTGAGCCTCTTTTTCACCTGTGAAAATAAACTATAACCCTCCAGTCATAACACTGGAAACATGGCTGATTCTGGCTAAAATATGAGCTGCTGGGAAGAGGAACAATCAAACGTCTCACCTACAACTTCAGCCAAACATCATCTGTCTGGACTGGAGCTAGTCACGCTTTTTACTGAATTTATTGTATTGACTTACCTTTACTCCAGATTGATGTCATCTCTCATTCCCCTTTTATCTTTCTCTTAAATACGTGCACGTACACGTTTTTGTTCATTACATGAAAGTCTGGATATAGTGCCTCGTTCACTGTTATTCTTCCCCACATTAATTGATTTGTTGCATCTAACCACAAACTAATGACAAATTTCCCTTTGGGCCACCTTTACTTATTCACAGTTTATCTGTAAATCACTGCGCACCCTTGGAAACACATACATATGTGCCTGAGTGTGAGAGAATGTTACCTTGTCCAGTTGGTTAATGCCTTCCTCCACACAGCAGATGGAGGCCACTGTTCTTAAAGCGTGCGCGTAGAGATCTCTAAAGCGGTCTTGTCTGCAGATCTTGAACAGGGCTACCACAGCTCCTTCCTGTAGGAAAAGAAAACGTGTCATTTTATATTTAAGCCTAAGAAGAA
The DNA here is from genome assembly GCA_015052645.1 of Benitochromis conjunctus. Taxonomy (NCBI): domain Eukaryota; kingdom Metazoa; phylum Chordata; class Actinopteri; order Cichliformes; family Cichlidae; genus Benitochromis; species Benitochromis conjunctus. The sequence goes on along the minus strand of VOQK01029836.1, from coordinate 4,576 downwards.
AAGTGCACGCCCGTATCAGTAATGTGCACTGATGCTATTCAGTGTCACATTCAGTTCCTACGATGGCATCATCTGTTCTGTGAGTATTGATCAGGGGAACAAGCTAAAGCTGCTAACTCATTGTAAAAAAGATATTTGAATAAAGAAAGAAAGAAAGAATAAATTTGTGAAACCAATGTTTCACAAATACTTTGTGAAAGCTGCAAAGAAAGAATAGCAATATAAACAATCAAAACTGTTTATTTAGACTCATGTGAGACTGTATGATCATTATGATTATTAACCATCATCATCCATCGATCCATTCTTTTCTGTTTATCCAATTCAGAGTTGTGGGGCTGGGGCCTATCCCAGCTGTCTTAGAGCGAAAGGCGGAGTACACCCTGGACCGGCCGGCAGTCTGACGCAGGGCTTAATCATTATCACTTGGTTTATTTCTGCTGAGTGTAAATGCAGAAGCTGTTCACATGACGGCTGGTATAAATTTTATATTTCAACAAGACAATCCTAATTCTGGTTAACGTGTGCTGTTATTTATTATTGTTCAAAACAAGGACCTTCTTGCAGCGAGGCAACAGTGCTAACCATCACGCCACCATGTCTTTCCCTAATCTTGTCTTTTTTTTTGCCTAAAATCTACCCTGAGTTGCTAAATTTGTCAATGGGACACTTGACTATTTTTCACAGTATTAGTGAATGTGGGACAAAAATTGGTAAAACATTCATTTAGAATCCAACTTGAAACTTTCACAGGTCTGACATTAGATTGCTCACCACCAAATTATTCAGGATGCATCATTGTCAGCTCTTGCCTTGAAGCACACATTACTGTGCAAAACAATGGATCAAATTACTTCTTGCTAGACTGTGCTATGAGCCAACCATCCCTACACATTTAAGCCAATAGCAGCATACTGGTTTCAAAGAGTCCAAGAGAACCGGAATGACCGATGGACTTGGCCAGCTTCATTCAGTGAGCCTGCCAACCACAGAACCTATCAAATAGCTCACACAATCTATCATGTAAGGTTAAAACAGCCAAAATATATATATTTCATGAAT
>VOQK01029831.1:22293-34741 GCA_015052645.1 Benitochromis conjunctus | reverse complement strand
ACTGTATTCCATTACAGTTACTGTTTAAATAGGTGATAATTAGAATACAGATACTTTGTTGAAATAAATGGATTAGACGGTGGTGTTTTCCTGTTTCATATGTTAGGCCATCCCCTCGCTAATTCTGGTAATTCCACGCCGGTGTAAATCCAAACAAAACACGCAATAAGAGGCTCTAATGTAAGCGTCCTGTTAATGTTGGTGGCGTCAGTTACACAATGGACCCGGAGCGAGCACAACAGAGCCAGCAGTGCACGGGCTGGAATGTCAGTACTCGCGTTCTTGCTAGTCCGGACTTTGTAAGTTCACACGGGAGTCCATAATTCCCAAGAACACAGCGCGACTGTTCTACATTTGGAAAGGCAGTGCACTTGATGACATCACAGCTCCAGAGTTTTTACTGCCATCCCCTCTTAATTTAACTGTGATTAATATTTGCAATGGAAATTACACATGACATAAAAAATGACACATGATGTAGTCGAGTTCTTAAAAAAAAAAAAGAAGAAAAAAAGAAAAGTTTGCTTTTACACGTCATCTGTTTTATAATGTCTAATAAGCTTCATACAGTTAAGCACAACCACCAAATGACAGAAACACAAGCCTAATCTCTCCTAATAAAAATAATATCCATGTATGCCTGAATAAAAACAAACACGTGAGATATTAGAACGCTTTTATTTTAATTTTATTAGACACTCAAAACTTACAATAGACAGCTGCTGGGGTTTTGGAAGCTAATTGAACAAATATTTAAAATCTAATAATATATAATATCTGATCATTTTTGGAGCAGCCTTCAGGATCTCCACGTATTAACATGCTGTTTTTAGACTTGATGGATAGCATTAACAACCTGCTAGCTGCAAATAATCATGTGCAGTTCCACAATAACGGACAAAAAGAAAACATAAAACATTTTCTATATGAGAACACTGAAAAAGTGCAGCCTTAGCTAATGTCCACCCTACTGTTACTCAGTTTATATCAAGATTTCAAATTCTACTTGGTATTGGTATGGCGAGTAGCCTTCAGTAAAAGTAATAAATCACACAGCGATAGTATTCATGTAGTTCTAAAAAGCATCACAATATATTAATTAATCCAAAGTATTCAGAATACATTACTCTCATTGAGTAACTTAACGGAATACACTGCAAACTACATTTTGGAGCATGTTATTCTGTAATCTGTATCTAATAAAAGTAACCTTCCCAACACTGGTCATACCAACGCTTTAGCACACACTATAGGGGAACAACAGCTTTGTGTTTGCTGTTGTGATGCACACAAACTACAAAAACAGTCCTGACCTCCAAAGGTCCTTCACGTGTCCCTAATCAGGATAGCGCTTTTCTTTGCTTACTGCTCATTTTTATCACTAAAGAGCTCGTGTGGTTCTGGTTCTCCAGAATTACCAATCGCTGGTTTGTCAGCACGGACACAACAAGAAAATGAAAACACCAGGAAAACTATCAAAGCAACATTTTGTTAGCTCCAGTTGCTCCTCAGAGCTGTCCTCAGCTGGAAGAGTTGGCGTACTCATGAATAAAAACTTTAATTAAAGGGACCAAAGAAACAATATGAAAGCCTTTTATGTTTTCCCTTAAATAAACTCCCCAAATGAAAGGGACTTTATTACCTTCTTCTTTTATTAATTCCACTAGAATTACAAAAGAGGGTTGGTGCTGTGTATGTGTAGTTCACAGCTGCAGTGTACACCATATAAATTCTAGCCCGATTTCTGTTAAGAGTGCGAAACATCAGCCGCTGAAACAAGAATATTTAACATTCATGGCAGTGGAGCAGAGACACAGTTACTCCTAATTCTCCTGCTCAAGGTGTAACACGTTATTTTTTTCCACAACCTGGACAGCAGTCTGCTGCCTGATGATACTCCACATCAGTCCATGCTGGGCATTTTAATTGGTTGGAGCTGTGCACAGTGGGACACAGTTATGTCAGTTATGAGAGAGAGAGAGAGAGAGAGTGAGCGAGAGAGAGAAAGGAAAGCACAGTATTGACAACAAGGCCACCCTCACAGTATGCATTACAATAAAACTTTTACATATAGCTCCGAATTTGTTTGACTCGGAGCTACTGGCTGAACCTTGCACGGATTTGCAAGTCAAGAAGAGCTGCACAACTCCAAATATAGCTGTAACATTATTTCACAAACTACTCTGTGTCCTCTATGACACACTCACAGACTCCAGACCAGTATGGATTAGATGGAGAAAGAAAGTTTCTAAGTGCTGTTTGTAGAATGTAATGAGGCACTTGGTGGACAACAGGGACCACTGAGCTTGGGCCCAATTATGCTGCTCTGGCACGAAGTTAAAATATGATTGTGAAATGTCCCGTGTCGCTGCTCTTTTTTTTTTTTTTCCTCATCATAGCACCATGTTGGTGTGAAAAGCTGGGTAACTTGAGGATTTAACAAGCTCAGAATAAAAGCATCTTGAGTAAAACGCTGCAAAAGTAACTTAAAAGAAACATTAAATAAAACGTCTTAGCTTGAAGCCATTTTTGAGTAAATTTGGGTTTGAGTCGTACCATAATCACTCAGCGTATGGTCTTCTGTCATCTATCTTGGTTGTCCTGAGAGCATCGCAGAGGTGCTCTGTTGGATTGGTGATGATCGAGGTCCTTTGATGTCCTGTCATGTGACAGTGAGTTCACTTTTGTGTTCAAAAAGCCAGTTTGAGATGATTTGAGCTTTGTGAGATGTTTTAGTCACTAAGTTACGGTACACTGTGGGGTGGAGAAGGTCAGGAACAATACCCATGTAGGCTGTGTCATTTGAACAATTCTCAGTTGGTACTGAGGAGCTCAACGTCGTCATACCAGGCAACATTTTTCCAGACTTCTGTTGTCCAGTTTTGGTCAGCCTGTGCAAATTGTCGTGGCCTTCTGTAAGGTTGGGCGATTGGACGAAAATATCCACTATCGACGATAGGTCTATCATTGATCTTTTATACAAGGACGATTTATTAATTAATTTGCCCATGAGTAAGTTTGCTAATAATGTTGGCTGAAGCTAACAGAAGCAGTCAACAAAAATAAATATTAGCGCTGTTTTAACGTCACCCTCCTTCAGCTGCGAGCAAATCCGCCCAAACGCAGCAGCGATTCATTTACTCAAACTCATAACAGAAAGACAGAAAGGCAGTAGCCTATGTTCAGAAAAATCAAAAACATTTTATTTAAATTAAAAAAAACCACAATGGTGGGGAAGGAAACGAGGAGAAACTGGTTTCTTTTTTCCACTATAACCATGTTTAGCCATGACAGGAACGGCCTCTGTGTGCAGGCAGGCAGGAAAAGGACCCAATATGCAGACTCACGGAGGCAAAAGTCAACGCAAAAACTCTCAGCTTTATTGCTGGGTCCAGTAAATACAAACCGAACTGGACAACTTAGGAATGACACTATGAACTGAACACACAGGCAGGAGTGATGGTGTGACGCGACACTGAACATTGGAAAACATAGACACTAAATACAAGGGGTAAACGAGGGCCAGGAGGGAAACGCAGCAGACACTAATCAAACAGGCGAGACCGGGGAGATGCAAAACAAACTAGATTGACATGAGACCTGGACCTTTAAAGTAAAACAGGAAATACAAAGGGCACTGGGGCACGGACTTGATACTATACAGAGGGGACACGGAGGATAGGGACAAGAGTGACATGAGGAGCAAACCAAAACCTAAGAACCAACAATACAAAACCATGATGACAACAAAGATCAATATTAATACAAAGGTTAACACACTGGGTCACCGACACAGGACCGTGACAGTTCCAGAGTTTATCTGTCTTACACACTTGACCAAACAACAAATACAAAATTAAACAAAAAGTAAGTTAAATGTCAAAATGTCTGTTCCAGCGAAAGAAAAATATCTCTGACATAAAGTTAAGTCTTTTGTGCGATTTGGTGCATCTCGAATATATAAATAAATGAATAATCCAAAAATTAGCTATATTAATACTGAAACAAACAAGGAAAGAAGGTAAAATATTCCCTCCAAACAAAACGTATAAATTCTTTGACAGGAAAACAAGCATGTTTACTTCATCAGGGTTTAGCAGTGTGCTCAGGTGGTTAACAATATCACCAGCGGTGCTGAAGACGCGTTCTGAAGGTGTGCTTGTGGCTGGTATACACAGATATTTCCGTGCCATGTGTGACATCAATGGGAAACGTTTTTCATGCATTTTCCACCAAGCCAGTGGATCGTCTACGACCTCCTCGCTGAGGTAACGGTCCATTTCTATCAGCGTCTTCTCCTCCAATGTGCAATTTGGCAATTAGTTCGTCCATGTTTGGACTTTTTCTGTGTTCTAAACGGAAAATCAGTCCGTGCATGATTATATTGCTCCGCCCATCAAAAAGTCTGCACATGCGCGAATATATTGCCTATCGTCGGTAATTGGACTAACCATTGTCGGTTGGAAAATGTTTACATATCGCCGAACTTTAGTCTTCTGCTTCTGTATCCCATCTTCTTGAAGGTTCAGTGTTTTTTGTGTGTTTAGATAAGTTCTTCAGCATACATTGGCTGAAATAGGTGGTTATTTAAATTGCCTTCCATTCTTCTTGAACTCATTTTTGCTCAGAAAACTGATACTCAATGGATATTTTCTCTTTTTCAGACTGTACGCTGTAAACCCTAGGGATGATTTTGTAGGTAAATGCCAGTAGATTTGCAGTTTCTGAAATGTTCAGATCAGTTTGTCTGGTAAAGTTGTTTTATTGGCATCACTAGTCAGTGGTTTTAAATGAACCTCATCATCTACATTCCCAGTCTAATTTTTATTTTATTTTTTTTTTGGGGGGGGGGGGATTTTGCCAGATTCCATTTGCATAATGATTGTTGATGCTTGCAGTTACTGTACCTTGTTCTCAGTCTTGGTAAAGGATGTATCCTGCGAATTGAAACTGGGACAGGAATAGACTGTATCCCTGCTTATCGAAGTACTTCATTGGTAACTCAGTCCTAGTAAGAGATCTTAAAAATCCTTCACAGGCCACGTTGTTGTAGTACGTTGAGGCACTGGAAAAAAGGTGTTTTGTTGCCCTCCATGTTTTGCATGTGTGCAGGGCAGTAGGCACAACTGGTACTAATGAAAAGACATATTTTTGTAGCAGACTTTAGAGAAGAAGAAACCCAGATTGGTCATAGTCATAAGTTAAGGATTTGCCCGCCTGGCTGATGACATCATAGTCAACTGTGCCACGAGGCTTCCAAGGTACTGGAACTCATTCACTTCTTACGATATAAATGGGAATCTGCACAAGTGCGTACCCAATCTTCTTTGAGCTAATTTCACTCATTTTTGCAGCTTCCTATCTTTTTACAATACATAACAGAAATGTAATCTAATATTAGTGAGCCAAACTATAGTCCATAAATGTGGGAGAACATAGTTAAAATTCTGAATTGATCATTTTCAGAATATTTGAAAATAAAAGAGAAACATCAATATTTCCCCCCAAAAAATCTTCATTTTTATATATACTGTGTTTTATATTTTTTAACATTTGCCCAATAGGAAAAATCATTCTATTCTGACTCCTCACATTGCTTTAAATATATAAATAAGAATTAAATCTCTTCACCCTCCCGTGGCTTAGGTGATTAAAATGATGAGTGGTCCCATGGCGTGAGTTGAGAGAAACAGGCGGGGTCAATTAAGCACACAGCGGAACCCAGACACACATACCGAGGAAGTTATGACTCTAAATGGGATTGTGAAGTTAGTTCAGGACCTTTAAGCAATTTGAAAAAGTCATTCTGCTCGCCAAAATATTTATATAGGACAGGTACCTATCAAGGACGTTTTAACTCCCTATCAACATGCACAGGCGGTAGCTTTTTAAGTCATGCAGAGATGATATGTGGAGAAAAGGAGATGACAGGGCGACGTTCTGTAAAACATAAGAAGAAGGTTGAAACGACAGAAAGACGAAGGAGGAGAGAGCAACACAGACCGATATAATGAAGGATAGAAAACGAAGTAGTGAGGACAGAGGAAAATATTCCACAGAGAGATACAAGGGAGTTTGGAGTGCAGTGAAGAGTGCCGGCCAATCATTAGAGATTGTATGGGCAGGAGTGAGGGAATGGCAAAGAGGCTGATGAAACGATGGAGGAAAAAAAACGAAAATGTCTTTGGAAATGGAAAATGTCTCGAACAATGCTTTCGCTACCCTTCTTTTCTCTCCTCTCTTGGCTATCTTTCTCTCGGACCATTCCCTGACTCGATACAAGAAACAAAGTAGCCTGTGGTCATTTATTTCAAATGAGAGCTGGGAGACATCACTCCACAGAGAGAATGGACTGATTTCTGGCTAGAGATCTTAGTGAGTCTGCGACAGCAGAGAGTTGAACACAAGTTCAGCTTTACGTAAATGCCCAGTAATTTAGTACAGCAGTGTCCAAATGATGGCAGGTGATAGTCCAATAAACATATATTTTACTAAAGCTCCAAACAAGCTGTTACCTGTTAAAATTTGATATGCCTGAAAATAGATTTTTACACCCATCTTGAAGTTTGCATGGATTTCTTCTCAGTTTTATGGTAGTTAAACAACATGACATTTGATTGACATTTGATTATGTTTTAAATGTATGCATAAACAGGCTTGAATGATCAGCCCCATCACATTATCTCATAGTATCATAATATACCCACATGCCACTTTGCTCTTACTTGTGATTCCTATAGTTTGTAAAAGTAGAATAGGAGGCAGAGCCATCAGCTACTTTTGAAATTTGACTTTAATTTTTGATAAAGTTTAAAGTCAGTGCTGGACCAGGTGACCCTGAATGCTCTCTTAGTTAAGCTGCTATAGGCTCAGTCTGTTGCAGGGCTTCCCATAATGCACTGAGCATTTCTCCTCCACTCCCCTCTTTTCACTTCCAGTGCATTCATTTGTCCTTCTCTTCTCTATCCCGTCACCCCAAATTAGTCATGGCAGATGGCTGCCCATCTGAGACTGGTTCTGGAGGAGGTGTCTTCCTGTTAAAAGGGAGTTTTTTCTTTCCACTGTCACCAAGTGCTTGCTTATATGGGGGTCGTCTGATTGTTTCAGTCTTCCCTCTAATATTGTAGGGTGACTTAAAGCTGAACTGAATACACATTGTACAAAACAATACCAACAAGGCAAAACAGGCAAGTGCTCACTGTAAAAACAAACAACAAAGTTAAAACATGATCGCTGTAAAATTAAAGCAGTAATATGAAGCATAGTTTGTGACAGTGTTTGCGACCTCAATGTAAATGTCCTAAAAGATAATTCTGTTGCATCACAAACCACATGCCCATGGCAATGAGAGATACAAGACTTTGTTCCTTAGTTTTACTCACTGGTTGTTGCTTCTTTGTTGCTGTGATTTTCCTTCATCACTCTTCGTTACTCCTCCAATTTCACCAATTTCACCCAAAACTTTCCTTTGTTGTTTGTTTTTCGCTTTTTTTTTTATTCTCTCTTTGACTTTCCCACAATGTCTTTCATATTCATGCAAAATCCGTCTCTTTCGTTCCCTCTCTCTCTTTAGATAAGTCGCTTGCCAGGACTCTTTGATTTCACTAGCCTTTTCTTGTTTTGGAGTATGAAAGGCGTTGCGATAATCACACATGCCATGTAATGACTCAGAAGCTTTCATGTCATGGTTCACCAAGCCTCATAAGCTGGGATTTTTGTGTTTCTTAAAGCCCCTGTATATGTCAAATTCATCTTTTCTGTTGCTTGTATGTGTAGGGGTCAGAGGGGCAGCGGTATAAACACAACTGCCCAGACCTTATTTTCCCCAGCTACCACCTAGAGCTCTTTCAGGGGGATGCTGAGGCGCTCCCAAACCATCTGAGAAACATAAGTCTTGAAACACCTCCAGGAGGCATCGTTGACACATTCCTGAACCACCTCAACCGGCTCCTTTTGATGCAAGGGAGCAGAGGGAGCAGGCTCTCTTCTCTGAGCTGCTCATCCTGTCTCTAAGGGCGAGCCTAGACACCCTCTCGGAGGAAGCTCATTTCCACCACTTTAATCTGCACCCTCGTTCTTTCCGTCACCACTTGCATCGATTGATTAAACTACACGACAGCAGTGATTAAACGACGTTGCTACCTCTCTTTGATTGCCTTTTTTTTTTTCCTAGCTGCTAACAGAGATCCTCTGAAAGCTTTGCAGTATTGGTGAAGGGATGAAGAGTAAACAAAAGGTGCACATAAAAACCCTGAGATTTCATAATACAAGAGCAATGGCACCTAAAGGATCCCGAATCGAAATTTATGGATGAATGCTGCTATGCCAAAGAGCGTCGTTGTGCTGCCTCTCTCCCTAAAGAGCCAATCATCTGCTTTTTAACAATTGAACTGGGACAACACATATGGTAGTTGCACTGTTGTCTGTTCTACTGTCAGTCGCGCTGTGGCAAACGCGTTTATTCGTAATAAACATGTGCACTTATAGTTTTTGATTGGAGTCTTTGCTGGGCCAGTTCTGGCCCCCGGGCCGTATGTTTGACACCCTATATGGACTTTGAAATACCCCCATTACAATTCCATTTTCAATTCACATAACATGATAAACTTAATGTGTACATGGCCTTTTGTGTAAAGCAGTGAGCCTGAAGGAGATGGGCCTAATTTGCTTAATTTACTTAGACTGTATTCTAAGTCCATTCCATTTCAGTGTCACTCACAGTGCAGCCGAGTTAACTCAGAAATAGCCTTTTAGATGAACTGTCATGCTTCAGCTATCATATGGGTTTGCTGCGAAAAGAAAGTCGCCGTCTTCACACCAACTGACGTGTCATCGAACTTTTAAGCTGCCAGACTGTCACGATCGGCCAAGACTGACATCGTCACACAGATATTCAGTATCAGCGACTGAGTGCACATTCAAGGTTGCACAGTGATGATGAGGAGTTGAACTTCTGTGCCAGATAACTATGAGACAATCGAACTGTCTCCGTCTAGATTTACGTTTCTAATACAGTTAAGCTATTTATGGCCTATTGGGGACCATTTTCTCATGTAGTCGAAATGAAAAGTGTTCCTCAGAAATGTAATAAATCTATAGGTGGTTTTAAATGATTGTAGTCAGCACAATAAGGTTTAGGTTGAATAACAGTGGAACTATCCTTGAAGCACTAATTGAAATGTAACAAGTTCTGCAGAAGACGATCATTCTTAGATGAGCCGTTTCCTTTAGAGAAAATAATGAAGTAAATATGAGTCATGAGGTTTCAATAAAAAGGCTCCTGTTAAATCAGCCCAGCACTTCAAAGTCCATATTACTTGCTGACAGTGAAAAATAAACTGAAAAGATATAAAAAGGGCACCGTGAACCCAAACTTTCCATTGTTTCTCTTTCTTTCGTGACCTTCCTTACTCCAGTTTGTCTGCCAAGGTGTTCAACACATCTGCTCTGTCTGTTCCACATCCTGAATCTCATTACACATCTATAAATGTTTTAAACCTTAAAGGAGCACGCTGAATCCAGCCGGCCGTAGGTCATCGCTTAACTTTTTGAGTGGGTCTTTTGAGTTAATAGCGCGTTCTTCTGTGGCGAACATTTCAGCCTGCATCAAGTGTGAACAACAAGGTGGAGGATGACGATTTCAGCCCTCAGTTTGTGTTTGTGTATGTGTTTCAGTCTTTGTGTAAATAACAGCAGGATGTCACAACTTTGGACCAAAAGCTAGATGTAATGGAAGGGGCTATCAGCAGACTTGCTGCTGTTTCGGTAAGAGCAAGTTCACCGCTTAAGGGAATAAATCTTTTTTCCTCTCGCAGTTACTCTGTCTTTTCCTTTTTTCATCATTTGCTCTTTCAGCCATTTCTTTTTCTCGAGTTATTCCTCTGTCTCTCTCTCTCTCTCTCCTAGTGAAAATATGTCTTCTCCATCTCCATCTGTTCTTCTCAGATATAGCGAATTACTGTTCCCTGTATCGGTGCAATTCAATTAAAGACAATTTGTTGGCAGGAGATTTGAAAAAGAAACAATATGGCAACGTGTAAAATGAATCTACAAATTCCCCTCTTGCAAATTTCTTCCATGATCGGGTTTCTTTTGTTTAATTGACGACGTGTCTCACACAACTGTGAAGTTCAGTCCTGATTGCACGCGTTCTGCTGTGTGCGAGTGTTTGCGTGCCGCTGTGGGGTAATAACTGCAATCAGAGGCTATAATGAAGCTGCAGACAGGGTCTCGCTTTTTTTTTTAGGAAGGTCACCCAGAAGAATAATACCTTCCATGTGAAGTTAATATTACGTTCTGTTCATGTGAGTTTATTTCTGCCTTTACACGCGTAGGCCATGTTTGTGCTTTTGCACGCATCCGGTTGCTTCCAGTTTATTGACCATGCAGTCCCCTTATGCTTTAGCTACTGCCATTGCAATTAATTCAAACCCTCAGGCAGGCATGTCTGTTCCTCTGTTATAGTTTGTGTGTATTTTTGTGGGCTAATTTGAGTTTGGGCCATTATGATTAAAGAGGCTCCATCATGATATTCCTTAATTCCTTTTACATGCAGTTTCACTCGCTGGGCACACGTCATCGTTTTAGGTTTGACAGTGTTTTAGTAGGTAAAGGTGAATGGCTTGGACATGAATTGAGCTGCGGTTTGGGGAAGGCCTCGAAGGGGACTTGTGGCGGCTCCCGGGCCTGGCAGATCCCCATGTACTAAATAGAAGTGAAGAAGTTAAAGAATTGAAAAGGGGAGGCCGGGTGGGGCACGTAAACGAGAACAAACAGCTTGTAGAACTGGGGGAACATGTATAGATAAGAATCAGAAGGAGCGTGTTTGGAGGCGTGGTCCTGCTCCTGAATTTCAGATACTTTATCTCCAAATAATACTGTTATATTAGTGGATGCTCATATTACGTTTCAAATAAAAGTATGTGCAAGTTATCCTTGTAATCCCTCTCTAAATGCTCATGTTCACTATCTAGTCAGGTTTTCTATTCTAGGCTCTGTATGATGTCAGGGACACACAGTCATGCCAGGCACACAGCTCTGTGTTAATGAGTGGTCTACGAAAACATTCATAAATATAATACTAGTGCATGTCTGTGAGCTTCTTTCACCAGGTCATCCGTCGTTTTAAAGTCCGCTGTTAATCTAAGAGCCAGTGCTGAGACTCAGGTATTATCACCTAAAGTATTTAATTAGATTTGTGCTTCTGTTTGATACTTAAATCCCTTTAATCAATGATTTACTTTTATATCAGAGGCGAGAGATCTGGTCAGCTTTTTGTGTAGACGAGAAACACCATCAGTCAATTTTGTGCCACTTATGTGAGTCTGGGGCAGCAGAGATGCCCAGACCTCCCTCTCCCTGGCGATCTCCTCCGGCTTGTCCAGGAGGACAGAGAGAAGTTCTCAAGCCCACCGAGAGGCATAATCTCTCCGGTGTGTCCTGGGTCTGCCTCAGGGCCTCCTCCCTGTAGGACATGCCTGAAACCTGTCACCAACCTGTATCCAGGAGGCACCATAGTCTGAACCACCTTAACTGGCTTCTCGGTGTGAAGGAGTAGAGGAAGCTCACTTCCATCGCTTGTATCTGTGAGCTCATTCTTTCGGTCACTACCCAGAGCTCGTATCAACTGGAATAGGACATCTTAAGGACAGTGTTACTCCAGACTTTACTGTCTTTAAAAATAAACACCAAATTATTCATTTCTAGTAAGCGTACAGTAAGACAGCCGGGGACTTTTTGACTAAGAGACCAGCTTTAGCTTAGCCTTAATTTTTTGGAGTGTACATTTCCAGTTCCAGTTGTTTTTGACAAATTGCCAGTTGCATGTTCTAGAGGCTCTTTAAGACAACATTTATGGCCAACAATGAAGCTGAATTAAACTCTATATCTTTCTATCTTTTTGTTACCCCACAATTAATAGGACCTGATTTTTCTATTGTTATAAATCGTCAGGACATATTTCATGGATGCAAGCATTCGTTTTTTTTAAAAGTGCTTCGTGTTGCTACGTTGGCTTGGTTGCTTTCTGTCCAGCAGTACGATATTAAAAGAATGACTTCTTATTATTGAGTGTAAGTCAGGCTTCCTGTTATTCACATTGTGACTGTGTGTTGCAGATGTATGGCATGAAAGGCGTTCTTGTTCTCACAGTGAAATGAAATGAGCTGCTCTGGATCAAACACTTTTTTGAATAATACTGCAGTAGTAGCATGCTGTTTACTACACTGTGCAGCTTTACTTTGTCTGTTGTTCTTCTGCTTCCTGTCAGGCTGTAGTTACCGATACTGCCTGATTCAGTCCTCGTGTGCACTTCTTGACAGCGGTGACTGCTGTGGTCTCACTGGTCACTCTGTCCTTCTCATTTGATCATCGTGCCTGTGATGCACACGCTTCTCATCTTCTTTCTTGCCACATTCCTAAACATCACTTTTTTTGTCATGTTTTTGCC